>JAVSBV010134028.1:0-17106 GCA_033117975.1 Parotocinclus spilosoma | reverse complement strand
ATAAAAGTATGAGATTTAAGGGAAAACACAAAATTGTCTAGGTGACCCCAAACTTTTGAACGGTAGTGTATGTATATATAAAATGCATTTCAAACACACATATTGTTGACAATGGAAATGCTCTTGACCACCATATTTGCTTTTAAAGAGGCAGCTATTAAGGTTCAGCCCCAAAAGAGATGCAAACCTACCTGCATTGCGGCTTGTCACCAACCAAGCTTAAAAAGACTGAGAGAGAGAGAGAGAGAGAAAAAGGGAAAAGGAAAGACAGAAAGAGAAAGACAGAAAGACAGAGAGAAAGATGGCTATGGCTGGACAGGACTGTGCCCTGCATGTAAAGTGGAACTGTGTAACTGTTTCTGCAATCACATGAGGTTGAGGATACAGAGACTTAGGTGAGCAGTAATACCCAGTGACACCAAGCATTTACTGGGACTCAAACAAACTAAGCACTAGTGATTAAAAGTTTCAATCAGGATCTACTCACTCTCAGAAGGCTTTAAGAGGTCCAAACGCAGTTTTGTGCTCTCTGTGCAGGCCTATACTGGATCTGCAAGAGAGAAGCAGGTTGTGAGAGCACAGGCACAAAGCTGGCAGCAACTACTGATCATCAGATCATAACCTGCAACTGACTAGTCAATCTTGTTGATTGTTGTAGAAGTAGGGCCACCTTTTGCCTCCAGAACAGTACTAATCCTTCTTGGAACATTATAATACAAACAAAGGGATTTTTTTACCATTTGTCAAGATGGTACATGTTTTAGCTCTTACAGTCTGCACTTCAGATGTTCCTTTAAATAATCACCAGTGGTTCAACATGATGATTAGACAGGCCATGAAAAGTGTTTTACTTCATGTTGGTTTCCATCACACCACTGTTAAATGCTTATTTGCAGTAACTGGAAAGAGATTTGCCTTTACAGGGTACACCTGACATTACAGGAAATGTCAAATTGCCCCCTACTTGTTGGTTGTTAAACATCCTTGCAAAGCAACAACTGGGCATAATAATTTTCTCTTTCACACCATTTAACAGATGGTTGCAAAATTGAGTGTAGATTGTATCCATTTGGCTTTTTACAAACATGCATTCCTCCTTATCTTTTTTAGATCTTTTTTCCACTGCATAGGGCTCAACATTTTGTAGGCCTTACACCAAACTATGGGTCTCCAGGCACCAGCCTTTATTATAACCTTACCTATAGGCACATTAAAATAAACGCTGATAATAAAAATCTCCATTTACAGGCTCACCAAATGTAATCTGATCCAAAGCTGCACAGATGCATACAAAACAATTTAGTGTAAATGTTACCATAGGAACCAGGATGTGAGTCCTGCCAGTCTATAACAAGGAAGTAGCAAATGATCTGTATTGTTATCTGAGATTTCAGTTGGCAAGCTTGTGTTTTTGTGTCTATTGTGTAATTGTGCAAGACTGAGCATAATGTACATTAAATAAACATATTAAACAACGTACTGCAACGTAGATATATATTTCAGAGGACCCAGTGTCCTTTGTTTGCTCTAATACTTGTTTTTGAATAAAGTTGAAATGTTAAACTTTGTTTCTCTGAAATTGTGCCATGCTCTACCATGCTGAGTTAATTTAGTGCGCATTGTGCCACAACAATTGCACATACACAGAATGTACTCAACTAGTCCGATTGGAAGTTTTAAAGAATTACACAGTTAAAACATTCAGGTAGAAATTTAATTCGGCTTGGCTTAGTCTAGTTACACCATTCTGATGGCTTTCAGCTATTAAACAGATTATTCCTGAATTATTTGACTGTATGTAAACATAGCCACTGTGATTATTTGTTTGTGGCTGTAATGTATAGGCATAGCAGCTATCCAGTAAAGTCTGTCAATCCCTGTCAGTAAGCTCTGATTTGCAAGGAAGAAGCTAATGGCTTTTTCCCATACTAACATACTACTTATACTGATCTACTGCATATGCCAACATCCAGTTTGGCTTGACAGATAAACATTTGGAGACCTGCAATTCAGGTTCTCATTACATGGTATCATCATGGTATGTGGTTACGTGCATATCAGTGATCATGTTTTGCCTACAGGTAACTGCTAACTGATGATTTTTGCCAGACAGTTCTCATCCAATCCAAACCATTGAGAAACACCTGACACACTCATATGAATGCTACACACAATACCTTTTCAGTGATCCTGTACCAAGGTCTGCTCACCAATGGAAGTAATACATGGCTAGTGAGGATCCATTCCCATTAAAATATGGGCAAGCATAAGTTACAAATTGTAAATTGCAAATTGCAACAGATGCTCCGTAGTCATTCATGGCATATGTTCAACTGTACACATCTGGAGTTATATAGTGATATGACAAAATGACCTATAAGAGCACTACAATTTAAGTGGCCATCAACTTTGTGACCTTTATTAGCTATTATTTTTTTCTTGCTGCAGCACTTTATTTGCCTGATATTTATAAAAGCACCCACAGCCCTGCATAATGCACCATCAAACCTTCTCTTAAGCATATATGAGTGTTGCCACATGGGAAGCAATTGCAGCATGGGAACCAATAGAAAGGCTGTTAGGGTTTGAAAAAAGCAACCCCCCGCCTTTTTCGCTCAATGCTTTATGGTTCTCCACTTCACAGAAACCATGTGACTTTCCACACAGTGTTAGGGGAGCTAAACAGAGAGAAGAGAAGTGAAAAGGGGGGAATGGGATCAAAGAGGGTGCAGTGAGGACTATTGCAGGGTGATGGTTAAAAAACTCTGAGGAGAGAGCAAGATCTAATTTAAGGTTGATGAATTAATGCAAGGAGACTGTAAAAAAAAGGCAAGAAGGTTCCAAAAACTATTTTGAAAAAATAACTGAATTATAGAGCATATGTTAACTTATGTAGCATATATAATACCCTGAAAAATATTTTTTCACGTTGTGTCATGACTATCAGAAATCAGGAGGTCGAAGCAGAAAGCTAGTTTTCAAGGACCTTTATTTAAAAACGGAGTCAACACCAGTTCAGCCAGATGAACAAAACAACAGTGGAAACAAGCGTGGAAACTGTACTCATGGAGACAGGGTCAGGAATTTGAAGACAGCCTGGAGGAAGGCCTGACAGTCTTCTGGGTCACAGTGGTGTCTCCCAAAAAGGGTAGGAGGAAGAAACTTTTGAAGAAAACAGGATGAAAATGGTGGCCAAAGCATACAGGGCCCCTGCGAGTGCTAAAGCACAGTGACGGACTGCTATATTGCTACCATCAGCTCCCACTGACAATGCAGGAGCTGATAGATCTTTGACTTAATCCCAGCACTGTACGGTATTTGAAAAATTACACCATACTCTGAAGCATGGTGGTGGAAATGTTATGTTTTTGAGGGTCAAAATGTGTCTTCTGCAGATGGATCCAGCAAATGTTACAGATGCAATAATAAATAACACTGATTATTTCATTACAACTGCACAACTGTGATGTAGTGGCATACAAATCTAAGTGACTTTGAAGAAACTTAAATTAGTACATAGTCTTTAACATAATGTTAAAGCATCTATAATGGGCATGCAAATGAAACTTGGAGCAATGGAACAAGCTCACGTGGTCAGATACGTAACATTTTCTTTTACTTCATGTGGAAAAAAAGCCTGTCAAATATGGTACTGTTAAAAGTAGGAGTTTCATTCTCTGGTCGGTGTCCTGCTGGGAAATTTTAGGTCCGGCATTTTGTGTTAGGTATATATCATAGTATATAATATATGCATTATTTACAAATAAAATACAGACAATCAAAAAGTTTTGGCTGCAGTGACTATTTAGACTTATGGATCTGTATTAATATGTCATATCTAGTTATGGTATGCTATGTCTAGGGCATTTAGATCAGAAATAGAGTATAATAGAGTTATAATATATTTATTATAGGTGCCCTTGGCCTGCATCAAAATTGGACATTTATCACAGCATAAATTGAGACTGATTAGACAAGGCAATTTCATTTTGTCAATAATTGTTCTTAGCTATACATACAGCGGTAAAAATAAGTATTTGATACACTGACAATTTTGCAAGTTTTCTCACCTACAAAGAATGGAGAGGTAATTTTTATCGTAGGTACACTTTACCTGTAGAGACAGAATAAAAAAAACATCCAGAAATCACATTCTATTATTTTTAAAGAATTACTTTGCATTTTATTGCATGAAATAGGTATTTGATACAGTAGAAAAAAACAGAACATAATATTTGGTACAGAAACTTTTATTTGCAATTACAGAGGACAGACATTCCTTGTTCCATTTCTTGACCAAGTTCGCAAAACTGCAGCAGGGATTTTGGACCACTCTTCCATAAAGATCTTCTCAAGATTTTGAGGTTTTGGGCTGTTTGCTTGTTGAGTTTTAGCTCCCTCCAAAGATTTTTTATTGGGTTCAGGTCTGGAGACTAGCTAGGCCACTCCAGGACCTTGAAATGCTTCTTACGGAGTCACTCCTTAGTTGCCCTAGCTGTGTGTTTCGGGTCATTGTCATGCTGGAAGATCCAGTCACTACCCATCTTTAACGCTCTTACTGAGAGAAGGAGGTTGATGGCCAAAACCTCACAATACATACAATCACATCCATCCCACCTTCAATACGGTGCAGTTGTCCTGTACCCTTTTCAAAAGAGCACCCCAAATTATTAATTCCACACCCATGCTTCACAGTTGTGATATTATTTTAATCATTTTTCTTCCTCCAAACACGGCGAGAGGTGTTCATCCCAAAAAGCTCTATTTTGGTCTCTTCTGACCACTTGACCTTCTCATCATCATCCAGATGGTCACTGGTGAAGTACAATTATCTGTGAACTACACTGCACAAGGACTAGTCACGCTGTGTTCATTATGCCTTTCCTTTAAATGGCATTCAGATGTTTTATGAAATCTATGACTTGTGTTGATATTGTTTTTTCTCTGTTAAACTGTACAAGTCCCTTGGTGAGCTATAGTCAGCTTGGCAGATGTTGAATGTGTGTGGAGGAATGTGGCTGAAAGCACTTCTGGTTCCTGGAATGCTTCTGGCTTTATCTGCAGTGGTTTTAATGCAATTACCTCAGCTCAGCCTGAAGAGGGATTCCTGGAACTCCAGAGGGGTCTTTGTTATGACAGCTTCGCCAAGTTACACTAACTATCTGCCTATCTACACCTGACTATAATGTTTAGTTTTATGGTGGCATGTACACATATGGTTTCATTTTATGACATTTCAACATTGCAACCTCATTTGAGGACCTTTTTACACCTTATACTTCTGCTTAATGTAGACCTGACATTCTCATCTGTCGACACCTTTGTCCTCATTTTTATTTCCCCCATTTATGCAAGAGACAAAAATACTTCCTGCTAAGAGGCAATACTTAATGTTTATACTTTATATAAAACTTGAGCATCCTTGCATCAGTAAATACATTTGCAAGCAAAAATGATTTAGAAAAAAAACATTTAGACCAGCTAGTAGATCATTTTTGTGGGAGCAGCAAAGTTTACTTACAGTCTAGAGATTGTTTAGTATGCCAATGTATTCAAATATTTTAATGATAAAAGATCTAGGCTTAAGAGTGAGGTCAGAATGCTCTGGAACCAGTTAAGTGTCATTAGCAAAACAGCTGAACTATCTATTGTAACAACAGAATATCAAAGTGTTCCAGTCAGGGCTCCTAAGGATTTACCAGAGACTCTAACGCTAACAGCTCTTTTCCACAGCTGAAACATTTGCCTGAGGGAGGAATTTACCATAGTTTTGCACTGCAGGGAAGCCATGAGTCATGCTTCTCGACCGCTTATTTGGCATAAGCTGGAAGGGCGGTTTTCTTCAAACCATTTCTCATTCTCAGCAAATCTCCCATTACTTCAATCAGTGAAAGAGAAATAAGGTTTCTATGGGAACACCCTTTATTTGTATTTAATTTAATTCACAGGTCCAAGTCATACTTCCATAAACAGTGATTATTAAGAATGAATCACAGTGAACATGTATGTAAGTGTCGCAGCTCACAAAAGATCCTTCATTTCAGAAAAGTTTGTCCATATGTTAAATATTTTTCTTAGTAAGGAACCTCATTACATAAATTGTGGTGAAAACTGTAATATACCGGAGTTGACCAGAGGATTACTCAATAAGATTACCCAGTCAGTACACCAATTTCACACTTCACTTCTAAGCAAATATGAATGAATAAGAAGCCATTTCACAACGTGAATAAGGCGTGAATAAGGTGTTTGTCTGATTCAGTTAATTTGACAAATCTGCCACTTTCTTAATCTGACTCCACCACATTACAGTATACATCAGTATTCCAGCAAAGAATACTTAGTCTTGTAATTTCCTATACATTTCCTGATATGATTAGCCATGAATAGAGGTAAATAATGAATTACATGCACTCATGTTACTGTAATTAAGTAGTTTTTGTGTACTTTTACTTTTAAAGTTTTTTTTAATATGTCTACTTTACTGTAATTTTACTTTTACTTAAGTATGTTTTGTTTGAAGCATTGTACTATACTATACTATACTATACTATACTATACTATACTATACTATACTATACTATACTATACTATACTATATATTAACTGTATTTTACATCACATATAGTACAATAATGCAAGCAGGGTTCCCTGGATATGATTCAACTTAATGATGGACAAAATAACAAACTAAAATTAAAATCACTAGAAAGATTGAGACAGTCAAGTCAGACAGCCCTGTCAAGGACCACTTTGCCTTCACGTGCAATAAATAAAACAGCTTTTTTATGCTTTATTATAGCCATATTAGTAATATATTATTATTATTATTATTATTATTATATTTTATTTTATTTTATTATTATTATATGTATGCTATATATTTTGGTAGCTGTCTAGGTTGAAAATGTTTTATGGGATGGTCTGCACTAAAATGATGAATTACAGCTCCCTAAATGTGTGTGTCCTTTGTCAGTTTTATTTTGTATTTCGTGGTATATTGCACTTGAATTTATTAAGGTGTTTTAACTGAAAATAACTAGTTGAGATATTTTATCCCCTTGCCCTTTTTGTAATGCACAGGACAGGTCAATCCCCCCACTGTTAAAAAAGTAACAAAGCCACTTTTACTTTGGGTAAATTATCTAGCTAGTTTTTTTAAGCTACTTTTTACTTTTAACTTGGCTATATTTTCAGACCAGTAATTTTACTTTTGCTTAATGAAATTGAGTAGAATATTATTTTTTAATTATTAAATTATTTTGGACTTTATTATTAGACTTTCCTCCTCACCATAGGTCAAAGTTGAAAGATGATACCCTGACTTTTCTGCATTACCAAATAATATTAATTTTATTTAAAGAAAAGGGTGCAGCATATAAGCAATGAGCAATGGGTAAATGCAATAAATATGGACAGTAATGCATAGTGCCATTTATAGTTTCATTGACAGAGTGTGGTCAGCCACACAGGGAGGTATAATAATGATAGAGCTTGAAACACAGATTATGAAAGTTGGTACTCAAGTTCTACAGGACATGTCTTGCTCAAGGCCCTTTGTGGTAAGGAAAAGGACTTCCTGACAGGGTGTATGAGTAATATTCTCATATGTCTGCAAGCAATTCCTTGAATGGCTGAATTAGGCAATGACTGGTTAGAACATTTCCTTACCCATGTGTAATAATTATACTTCCTCTATCTGCCCCAACGCATCATGACCACCACCACCACTATACACTTATACAATGCTCACAAAGTAAAAACTGCTATGCTTGAGCACATACTGTTTGGTTTCAAAATGAACTGACTACCAGACTTAATGAGCATAAGGGAAAATACATATCATAGCAGCTTTAAGCTGAACAGGATCCTTAACATGCAATTTAGTAAAGAGTGCAATTTGCGAGTTGGCATTCATCTTCAATACTGAAGATGAAGTGTTAAGTAATGATCAGTTAATTACCTTCTTTAATTGCTCTTTCAAGTTCCTTGTGTGCATTTTCATAACTGTAACCTCACCTTCTTGTTTTGGAGCCTGACTGGCTGTTGGTAAGCCAGAGATAATGTGGTGTGTTCCTTTTTACTATAATAATCCAATTATTAGATAAAGATATTTAAAAACCACAGGCCCCTGATCATCAGTTACTTATTCTTCATCTGTTTTTAGGATGAGGACTCTTTAATTGAAAGTTTTTTTTTCAAACTTCTATGATAAACAAAAAGTGTACTAAACAGGTGGTTTTAGCCCACGTTATGTTTAGTAGCTGACACACAGTGGTGCAGCAGGTAGTACTGGTTCCTTACAGCTCCAGGATCCAGGGTTTGATTTTAAATTCCAGTTACTCAAATTGACTAATTATAACTTACTTCTACCCATTGTTCTTAGGATAGTCACATTTCCCCCCTAATTACACCAGTCTTACACTGGTTGACCTGGTCTAGCTCAACAGCACCACATGCAATGGCCACATTTAGAATTTACTGTATCATTTCTTAGTTCTCATGTAAAAATTAATCTGTAAACCAACATTGAATAAAGAACAGACAATTGTCCAGTAATTGTGTTAGCCTAAAGTAATGGGATTAGCTAGCATGCATTTATTCATGTATTTATACACCAGGTAAAATATTCATAACTTGACAGTCATTTAAATTATATAATTCAAGGATTCATTAATTAATCATCTGCTATCTGCTGTTTTAGATTACGTTGATCATTTAGCTTTGTATGGAGGCCTGAATGTTTTGCAAGCGAGAATAAATGGTTTCTTTATGCAAATTAGTACCTCCAAGTATGAGGCTATCTCTATAATAAGAAATAAGAAAGCATGCTCATTTCATTTAGGGGCATTACCCTAAGTGAAGGAGTTCAAGTACTTCAAGGTTTTATTAAAGAGTGATGCAAAAAGGGATCGTGAGATTGGCTGTAAGTTTGGTACAGCATTGCCATTAATAATCCCCCTGTACCAGATCATACTAGTGAAGAGGGAGCTGAGCCATAAACTCTCAATTTACCAGATAATCTATATCCCGAACCTCACCTATTGTCATTAGTTTTGTATAATGACCTTAATAACAAGATTGTAAATACTTAAATGTAAAAGAATATTTAAAAGAACGTTGGACACACTGCAGTCAAGGTAATGATGGCTCATAGCTGAATGTTTTGGCTAGCCTTTTATAACTGTATAACCTACCTGTTATACTGGTTCCCAGGATCTAGGGTTTGATTGTATATTCCAGTCTCAATGAATAACTATAACTTCCTTGTACCCATTGTTCTCAAGGTAGTCCTGGAATCCACTGCAATACTGAATCTTTTTTTCCTCATTTCAGTCTGACTCTGATCTGCTTTCACTAACTTAAGAGCAACAGGCGCAACCATCACAAATTTTGCTAGTTCTCATGTACAAATCATGCTTGTAAAAAACAAATTTTCTCCTATGCTGCTGAGCATCACTACTGGACATGCCAGACAAATTAATTACAGGCACTATTTAATGAACCAATAATTCCCATAATGATTCAGCATCTTTTCCAAAGCTTGAGTAGCTAACTCTTTTAGTCAGGGTCAGTTTCTTTGATTTGTTGAATGGAGTACTGGACATCTGAAAATATTTAAAAGAAAGTCAGCCACGGTTCGAGCATGATGCAGAGAATGTAACAATAGCTTATAGCAATATATAATAATAACCGTATAAACTACCTAAAGAACATATTTGACCATTAAAACGAAGGCATTGATTAAAATAGCAATTCCTGCTGCAGTGTTATCTAACTTAATCTATTTAGTGTTTAACTGCCTTGAAATTTATGCACAGTTGGGCCCCTGTGACTGATTGGCCATCTCCTCTGTGTGTGCACCAATACAACAAGTAGAAATGTAAGCAACTTTATTAGCTCTTTGACCTCAGAGTAAATATCCTCTGCCTTTTCAAAAAAACTGCCCAATCAGGTCATGAGCTGTGACCCTTCACTTAATTTCAACAGTAGAAAGCATAGCTGAGGCTCTACGGAGAAGCAACCAGTAATACAATAACCAGTAATAAACACTACTTACTGAAACTGAGACCACAGTCATGTGCAACTTTCAACCACAAGCGTGAGCAACATTTACTTGCGAGTCTAGCAATGTTTTCATTGAAATACGGTGCATGACATCACATTTATGTAGTGTGCATACACTAATGCGTGTAACATAATTCAGCATATAGATTACTTTTGTTAATACAATTACAATCATAAACATAATAGGTCACTCCATCTTTAAAATGTATATACATTTAATTAAAAAAAAATTCTATTTATTTTTTCAAAAATACTGTTTCCTTACTGTGCATCTTTTATATTATAATTACAATAATAACATACTGTAACTTCTTTTCTTTGCTCTTTTGATATCTACTGTGTATTGCTCTGTAAACTGTACCAATTATAAAATGTTAAATAAAATGCTGATCATAAAAAAATCTATATAAATTAATTGTAATAAGACTGTTTTTGCCTTGAGGTATTGTAAATAGAGTTGGGCAAAATGGAATTGCATTTATTATAATAGACTTATTTATGAATATTATTACATTTGCAGTTTGGAATAGGACCCTTGACCTTCTGTAGTCCCATAAGAACAGGCCAGCTAGCTCACTGCTAGTAAATTATGTTAGCTCAAGTTTATGTAGAAATAATGTATATGATATTTGTGTAATTATATACTGAGTAATGTAATGATGATGATGAAATTAACCGTACAGTCGCAGCCGACCCTCGGTCACTTGATGGATCATCGATCTCCACACATCTCTGTCCTTCATCGACGTGATCCATGAAGTATTTTGGCAGGATAGTGGAGTAGTTTGCCATTGCTTTCTCCACCCCTCCCCATTCATCCAGGTTTGGGACTGGTGTGCAGCTGTTTCCAGTTCCAAACGTCTGATGGATCATCTGACTTGCAGCCTTCCAGTTGCTTATGTTGATTTCATTTTTGCAATATGTGCAATGGTTGGTCAATGCTATTGTGTTAAACACTGTCACCACAGATCTCACAACTGTTCAGGGAAGAAACTCATAAATGGAGAAAGATGTTTATTTTTCCCAAAGAAACAAAAGTAAAAAACAGATGAGATAAGCAAAAGGTGCAAGACAGTCGGGTGTCATCGGTGTGTTGTCACTTCACATGTGACAACATCCTTGCTTTACTGAAAGAGTATTCCTTTCATATTACATATATATGTCTCTCCACTCAATTTGTTTTATATTGTAATTAGAAAAATTTATTTAGGAGTTCAAATGTTTTTGTAACCTGTTTTTGTGGGAGGCAGCCATTTCATAATCAACAGTTCTTGTGGGCTATATCCTTTAGAAGTATGTGTATGTAATTGGCTAATTGGCCATAATATGGAAAATGCTTCCATATATTTATTTTGATTATTATTAGTTCAAGAGTAAAACAAGTATTGTATTGATATCAGTACACAGAAAGAAAGGTGTGAATTGGTCGTGACCATTTGTTTATTGCAACCAATTAAACATGCAGAAACATGAGATTTAAGAATACACTAAATATACCAAATAATTCCAAATTGAAATTGAACATAATTCATAGCCAGTAGGAGCAACCTGGGTCCTTTCTGTGTGGAGTCTGCATGTCCTCCCTGTGTCTGCATGGGTTTACTCCAACATGTGTGTTAGGTTAATTGGTGTCTCTAAAGTTGCCCTTAGTGTGTGACTGTGTGCATGAATGTGTGTGCTTTACAATGGATTGGCACCCCATCTAGGGTTGTTCCTGCCCTTGTGCCCAGAGTTGCCAGGTGGGCATCTGCTGGCCCGGAAGATAATGAATGAATAATAGCCAATAGACTGCCAAGCTGAGTGCTAACGGGGTAGGTATTGGGCAATAACAGCAATTATAAAGCCTAAAAGTTGTGTATCAGCAGTACTTGAACTTTTGTAAATGGAAAAAATAGACTTTAGTTCAATTGAGACTAATTTGTGCCAAACATTATTCTGTTTAAGTGGCCATACAAGCAGAACAGGCCTGATTAAAAGTATTACCTTGACTTCAGGGGGACTAAATCAAAGAATGAGTACATTGTGGTAACTTAGATTTCCTAGATATAATTTACAATTTAATATACCAGTTATATTTACAATAAATACTTATTTATTTGATTGTTGACCCCCTATTTATCATCTAATGACTGTAAAAGAGACCTTTAGACATTAAATGAAGTGTTAGGGTAATATCTCCTTTAATTAGCCTAGTGTACAGGTTAATAAGCTGTATATTACATTTCTACACTGAGCCAAATGAGTTCATATGCACACACAAACTTACTTTTTGTAATTATTAAGTGTGGAAGGGTTGAAATTCCATGGCATTGGTAATGATGTGGATGGTTTTCAGTAATGACGCATGGTGTACGCAGATGGAGACTGAGCGTAGCGTGTGAGAACACATCTGCTCCTGAATGTGACTCAGACCATTCTTGTTCTTTCCCATATTCTTTTTAAAGCTTGCTGAGAGCTCACTCAGGACGTGCTCTTCCTCTTCTAGAATGAACACTATAAAATCATCAAAGAAATATTACTAGATGGAGGTGATCCATTTTTGCTTGTAATTTGTTCTACAATTACAACTGCAATAAGAATCAAGACACTTTAGAATGATTTGTTATATATACTCGGTTAGATCAATGTAAAGCGGATCATGTAAGATGAATATACATGGCTAGGCTATCACTGTTTTCTTCGGTCGTTCAGTATAGTGTGCTTTACTGTGGACTACAGATATTATCTGTACTCAATTATGCTCAGTGAACTGGATCTCTGGAGTCTGCAGTTTAGGGTGAGGTGCAAGTATTGGATCGCACATGTGAGAATGAATCACTGATTTTACCCCCATGCCCACACACAATCTTAGCCATGACCTTATTTCAACTTGGAACTAGTGCTATAAGGTAAACTTGAGGATGGTCTCCAAGTGACAGACAGTCTAGCTTACATCATTTACTGTTTCAGGGCTTTAAATCATTCTGGAAGTTGCTGGAAGTGAAGTTTTTTTACAGGCACATGAAACAAACATGTTACAAAATGATCCGAAGATGTATACACTCACTGACAAAAAGTGAGTGCATGCTGGGATTGAATACATTTTTATAGGTCTAAAAGTAATGATGATATATGTGATTACAATATTAGAGTGAAAGGAAAAGTTTATTGTATTAGTTTAATACAATTGTAAGGAGGCTCTAGTTACCATGTTGGGCCATCAATAACCTGGAAACATGGCCATGCCATGAGAGGCAACGTGAGGCTACTGTTGTATGTAATGGCTCTCCAGATCATCACACCAGCAGCTGGGGCAGTGTGTCGTTCCACAGGAAAGGCAGTATTAACCGCTCCCCATGAGGCCTCCAAACACGACTGTTGTCTCAAATAGAATTTGTTTGTGAATTAAGTTTGTACTTGTCGGGCGATCAAACAATATTCTTTAGTGGTGTTTTGTCTGGGCTGTTAGGTTAATTGGTGTCTCTTAGTGAATGAATGTATGTGTGTGCCCTACGATGGATTGGAGCCCCGTCTAGGGTTGTTCTTGCCCTTGCGTCCAGAGTTACTGGGTGGAAACCGACTGGCCCACGACCCCATGTGGATTAAGTGGAAGATAAGTTTGAATAAAACAGGCTCAGTTAAGGTATTTCTCTTGAATTTTAGCAAAACCTTCAGTGTATATGCATTAGAGTGGACATGGCCTAACATAACATCAGTGATGGATGTTGAAATATTTTAGCTTTTCCAGGCTTTTGTGGAAAAGGTCTGTTGTCACAGTTTCGGAACACCCTAGTTCAACACCTCAGCATTTTCAAGGCCATGTTCAAATGTTTGGCCTGCCATGCCTCATACATTTTCTTCTGAACTTATCCGACCTTACAGTGTTGGGAAATTATTTGTCATTCCGGATCTTATTAGGCGTTGCCATAGAAATCACTGCTGTTTTTGAAAGATTCTGTATATTTCCAGGCAGATGGATTCAGAGTGTCTTCCTGGCTGTCTTCCTGCTGCAGTGACACAGAGAATAGAGGATATTTGGAACAAATTCCAGCAGTTCCCCCAAACCAAATGACTCACCAGGTCTCTGTGTTGTAGCTGGCACCTGGCATAGCTAGTTATAATCCTCACTCACTAAGGCCATTTATTTCAATAAAAATGGATTAATTAACCATAAAATGTGTTTTCACAAGCAGAAAATATCACATATTGTTTCTGATAGAAGATGAATGTCACACAGGCATACACACAAA
The DNA here is from genome assembly GCA_033117975.1 of Parotocinclus spilosoma. NCBI lineage: Eukaryota > Metazoa > Chordata > Actinopteri > Siluriformes > Loricariidae > Parotocinclus > Parotocinclus spilosoma. The sequence goes on along the minus strand of JAVSBV010134028.1, from coordinate 2,809 downwards.
GTTAGTAGAAGAATTGTTTATGCTGTTGGTCCTAACATGACTCATCACCAGCAAGGCCACAATCACCACTTTGCATAGCCAGGAAAACATGCTCTGTTCTCTGAAAAAGTCAAGTTCAATGCATATTGTCCTATTTTACCAGCAATGAGCTTCTCATATCTAAATAGCTAACAGAGCTTCACCAAGGGAGGGTCTCCATGGGAGTAAGTTGCATAGTCAGTTTCTAAGAATATGATCACCTAGTGAATACTTTGTATGTTTAATAATATAATAATAATAATTATTATTATCATTAGTAGTAGTAGTAGTAGTAGTAGTAGTAATGGTAGTAGTAGTGGTAGTAGTAGTAGTAGTAGTAGTAGTAGTAGTAGTAGTAGTAGTAGTGGTAGTAGTAGAATTGCTTATTTATTTTAGTTATTATTATTATTATTATTGTTGTTGTTTGTGTTGCTGTTGTTTTTGTTATACTGTTATTGGGGTTTATTATCTTTTATTATTGCTACTTTTCCTGATCAGGGTTGTGGGACTAGTGTACCCTTGGTGGGACACCAGTTGACCACAGGGCTGGGTAGGGGTTGATGTTGCACAGGAGGATGATTCAATGAGCATCTACTCTCCCACTCTCCCATAGACTCAGTTAATCATGTTGGCATGTGATTTTAAGGATTTTAGTCCAGGCCCTGTAGTAGTGCAGTTAAGTATTAGATCACTGTTACTTTTTTACAAAGTTAAATGTAGTTTCCTTCCAAGTTCATACATACAGTATAAGAAATATTGAAAGGTTTGAAAAAAAAGGTTATGTGGGTTTTTTGGGTGGCACAGTGGTCTAATTTGCTAGCTCACAACCTCCAGGGTGAGGTCATCACACCCAGGCTTGACTGGCTGTTTCTGATGGAGGAGTGCCCCCCACCCCCTCTACACAACAAAGACCTATGCCAGCCCTGAGATGGACTTGAGACTCATTCAACCGGTTTGACTGTTAGCAGAATAATGTGGAAAAACATATTTAAAAGATCATTGCTTTGTAGTTTATAAGTGATATGTTAATAAGCAAATCTTTGAGGTGCAGATTCAATCCATTTATTCCATTCCAATGAGCACCACTGACACTTCAGTTTGCATATATGTATATACAGTTTACTTAAAAAATGTCCTGAAGAAAGATCCTTACTGTTTCAAATTCCTACTTTCTGACATCCCTTCCTGGATGATATCCCTGAAATTGAAACTGGACAAAACAAAACTGATCTATTTACCAGCAATATACTCTCACAAAGCTAAGAATCTGGAAGCAATTCTGGACATGCTTAATTTTCCAGACCATGTTACATCAACTGGTATGTTTTTCTGCTTCGTGCTATCAGATGCATGACCTTCCTAAAACCACTTATTCTCATACAGACTTCATCATCTCTGAGCTTGGTAACATTCCTCCTATAAAAACAACATTGACTAAACTCTATTAGTGCCCTGTATTTGAAATAAAATAAAAAAAACTCTGGGTCTCCAAGCCACTAGCTCTGCTAAATACTATACCTCATTCCTTTAGCTTCAGGACTTTTGGTAGGTCCATTTCTGAAATCTCATCATGTTCAGAGGGTTAGATCTTACTGCTTAAATGTCCTGGTTCCTCAGAAGTGAAATGAACTTCACACTCCAGTCGGTATGAACTACTCTACCTCTTGAACTACTTATGTCATTAACATGATGTAACAATTGCTTTAAATTACCAGCATAGTATTTTTCCCTAATAACAAGTTAATTATATTTGTTTTGTCAAATAGTATTTATCACAATCTAAACATAACAAATACGTTTTTCCATGATCATGAGATAATGGATAATGGATTCTTACGAGAATAAATCAATTTTGCATTTTCATCTCATTTTAAACAGTATTTTACATTATGAATATAATCATCCATTACAAACCACAAAGCACTGGAACAACTACTCATAGATCAAAAAGATCAAAAAGATAAAGAGCTGATTATCCTCGACAGTTACCTATTTTCTTAAACCCATCAAGAATTAATTGGGGCTATTGTAGTGAAAGCTGAGCATTCAGGATTGTCACAAAATTCTCTTTGGAATATAGAGAAATCATGCTGGGATAGCAGTGATTATTAAATTTGAAGGGGGTATAAAACCCAATAAATTGATATATAGGGGGTTTGAAAATTTTTACTAAATATTAAAAGTTTCAATAAACTTGTTATACTGATTATACAGTATAATTTACAATGAAAAACATTGCACTAAATTGGAGAAATAGAAGCATTTCCACTACTGGCTTCAGTACATTAGTACAAACAAACAAAACATATATCATAAATAATGTTGTAAATGTATGCATGCATGTAATAAAACTACAGTGAACCTACCAGCCACCTGTGTTTATATTACAGTGATGCAGTGTGTTAAATCAAAACACAATCACATTCACAGGATACCTAAAATATTTGTAAAGACTGTTTAAACATATCCTGTTCCAGCAAACTATCAAATATTCCTGTATGGATTCAGTCCCCAGCTAGTGATCACACAGATCTAAGAAGAAGCACAGTGCTATGTCTTTAGCAATTTTATGGAAATACAAAGGTTTCAGATGTATCATAAATCAAGTTTGTCTTACAATCTGCAAATGATTATTGTGGGCACTGTTATATAAATAAATGAAAAAAAGGTAAAGAAAAAAAACAGGTCCATGTATCAGCTTTATAATACATGTGTGCGTGCATGTGTGTGTGTGTGTGTGTGTGTGTGTGTGTGTGTGTGTGTGTGTGTGTGTGTGTGTGTGTGTGTGTGT
>JAVSBV010134027.1:0-31630 GCA_033117975.1 Parotocinclus spilosoma | reverse complement strand
TCATTTCTAGCTCTATATTTCTCCCATTTCAACTTTTTATGGAATGTGATGCAGGCCTAAAATTTAGGAAAGGATGTTTCTTAAAAACAATGTCTTAAGTTCATTCTGTCTGCAATTAAATAAAAGTCAAAATAAACATGTGTTTTTTTTTAAATATGTGTTGTCCACTGTTTCAACTTTTTCTAATTTGGGGTAGTATTTTAAAATCTTTATTTTAAAGATTGTCAATTTAAGGATATCTATTTCACTAAATACCACTGTTCATATCAGTGGAATACATTTTTTTATTAAATGCCGACATATATAGCATTACACAGGGTTATAATATCCTTTAATATCCAACATAACCCACTCTAATAGGAGTAGAGAGCAATTTGAGATTCATCCAGAGAGTTCTGAGCCAAGAAGAAAAGAGTGACGTAAAGTCTGTAAATAGCTGTTTTTCTCATGCCGGCCGCAGGAGCTTTCTTTTTCCCATGAAATACCTCAAGCAGCAGCTGCAAAAAAGGAGAACTGGAGTAAAAATATCTCTTTACATTTCCAATGCAGAGGAGGTAGTGTCCCTCTCTTTTGTTAAAGTGCTCAGTGAAAGAAATTAATGCAGTGCTTCACCAGCAAGTACGAAGAAACAAACGCTAATATAAATTGCTGAAAGAAATGTCTTAGAAATAGAGCTGACTTTGTGTTAAATGTGACGTAACCATAAAGACAGTTGGCAACGTCCTAAAGAGTCTCTTTCAGCTCCAGTATTTGTAGGAAATACTTGATGGAGTAGCTCATCATCTCTTTCCCATTTCGTCTCCAGAATGTGTTTGTTGTTCAGATATTCACCTTATGTAATTACACATCTTAAACTCCAGTCTTAAACACCATGCTTGTACATTCTTATCTAACCCCCATACATTTATAGTAATTATTCTTTAATAAAATGTGATTTTAATGTGATTAATAAAATTAGATTTATTGCGGTTTTCATAATAACACACAAGCCATGTCTACATAAGTCCTTTCAACAACAAAATACAATGAATGACCACTTTACAGACACCCAAAGGCACCCTCTGACCTTCAGCGAAGCAGCAATTCATCGTAAAATAGATTCCACTAGGTGTTGAAATCATTGTGCAGGAATATTGACCCATGCAGGCAGGATAGCTTCTTGCAGCTGGACAAATTAGATTCTGAGAGATATGCTGTATAGGATTAAGATCTAAATGCTGTCAAAGTCTAGGCAAGGAAGGAAAACTTTCTGTCAAGTTCCTATGACTCTTGGGGCATGAAAGAGAAAGTGTCCTTCTGCCATAGGGTAAACAGCTGACACGAAGGGATGAACTTAGTCTGCCACAATGCTTAGGTAAGACCAACTGTCCAAATGTCCATCGACAGGTATCAGAGGACGCGTGCAACATGTAACAAGGAAACATTCCCCACAGAATTACTCACCTCCACCAGCATGAAGTGTTAACACACGACAGGATTCATGCTGCCTGTGCCAAATTATGACCTTTCCATCAAAATGGTGCAACCATAATCTGGATTTATATGACCTGGTGATCGATTTCAGGTAAGCTCTGTTCCATACTGGGGTCATGCCTTTCTGTTCCCCAAGACCACTCAAACTGGTCTGCTGTTATAAACCCATCCATGCCAATGAATGATGAGTTATGCATTCACACACATTAGTTGGAGCACCAGCTTTGTATTCGGTTGCAGTTTGCTTGACTATGCACTACACGTTTGTTAGAACAATTATTGACATCCATCTCTGACCCTATCGTGATGAGTTGTATTCATCTACAGAATCCCCTTGCAATGGGTCGTATTCATCAAGCATAACATTCTTGATATACTCTTAACACTTACCCCACAAGGAGGGCAGTTATTAAAATAGTGGCTCTGCGTTGTCTAGCACTGATGACCATGCCTTATTCTCATGGGAGTGTTTCCCATTCTAATGCTGATTCACATTGAAACTGATCCAAATTAAACTGGAACTCTGGGACACTGGAACACTGTTGCCTTCTGGGGTCACACACAAAAAAATCATTTTTTCTTAGTAATCGTTGTTGTTTAAAACAAGCTGAAAATGATCAACTGCATAAAGTATATGCCTCAAACACAATATTTTAATAAACAAAATACACCACCCCCTTTGCCTAGCAAATGGTATGATCCACGTCCTCTCACCATTATTCTCTTTTGTTTCAAGTTAGCAAAGTATCTTGTTACTGCTGGATTTTGTATTAACAGTTTATTTGCAGTATTGTAATCTTCTCATTTTAACTGTGTTCATGATTTTTGGCTTTGCAAGGGGTGTTCAGTCTTTCACAATTTCTCGAGGTATGGGCTTGGGTCTGTAGCATACCACACCAGGCATGCTGAAAAACGTTAACAGTTTATTTAAACTAAAATTTAGTAGATTTAGTTATTGGACATTAGGACATGTGCCTCCAAGGACTTCCCACTGAGGACTCATTTGATCTGTTTTGTTTTATAATTTAGGTATTCATTTTATTACTGATTTAAATCTTATTATTAATTTGTTATTAATTTTTATTATTTACCTAATTTTGCTATAATTGAATTAACATCTAGGCCACCCATGGAGGATGGGTCCCCTGTTGAGTCTTGGTCCTCCCGAGGTTTCTTCCTTCTACTTTCAGGGAGATTTTCCTTTCCACTGTTGCCCTAAGCTTGCTCAAATTGGGATTGGTCTTTTTAGATAATGTAATATTGTAAAGCTGCTTTGAGACAATGCTCCATTGTAAAAAGCGCTATATGAATTAAATTGAATTGAATTGAATAGATGCTGATACAACATTAGAATCCAAGCAATTGGGGGTTAAGGGTATTGTACAAGGATAAAATAGTGGGAGCTTGGAAGAGGCAAGATTTGAAACCTAAACATTTTTTAATGCACTACCCAGGCCACCACCACACTACTTAAATAGGAGACTGCTTGTTTAAGTCTTATATTGATGCAATCTTAACATGTAATTTCTCCAGGGGTTCTCCTACTGTACATGCATATGGACATTTAATTAGCTCATGAGATCATAACTGATAGATCTCCATTTGGTTTTAATTGCTATCCCAGGAACACAAACACGTCCTGTTAACCAGAAATGCAACTAAAGAACCTATGAAGATAAACTCAATATTGGCTTATTTATTCTCAAATGTATTTATGTCTCCTTTTGTATAATGTTATTTCTATTAAGGAAATTTAGGAGAAACATCTGAGACAAAGTTCCCCACCCACCTTCATAAAGCATACCAGTTAGTGGCCTGGCTACTCTAAAGTGCTCAGCATGTGCTTAACCGCATCCGTCAAGGCCATAGGATTATCATATCAAAGGCAGGATGTGCTGAGTGACAAACTTCATTTAGTAGCCAGAAAAATATTAACAGAAGTGAAAAACACACCTGAGAAGCTAAAGATAGTACTTGGAACGTTTGGAACTAAAACCAAGCAGGACAATATAAAACATCCCCACAGACTCAACAAATTAATTCTATATTAATGCAACATTGATTACTGAATTATATCAACAAATTCTACAGTGTCTAAAAAGCTGTCAATAGGATTGTGTTTATGAACTGAATCTCTACAGAATGTGGATCATGCAGCAAGAGAGTGATGTAAAGGAGCTCTACAAAAATGGTTAAAAAAGAATAGTTTATGTGGTGGAATGATCAAGTCCTAACCTTAATCCTATAAGAATGTTATGACATGGCTTTTCTTCAATAAATAAATGTGGTATTTGTGAATCTCATTTTTTTATTTATACTTTAAGCAAAATAAAGTATAATATTGTTGTCTCATTTGCTTAACAGGGTTCTCTCAGAACCTCAGACAACCTCATTATTTTGTTAATCATATTTATGCAGCAATATAGAAAATCCATGTATATCTGTATGTATGTTTGTATGTATGTACACTGTATGTGTTTTTTTAAACAGTGTGGTACAAAAGTTTAAGAAAAAACAGTATTTGTCTTGTATTTTATACATTGTTTTCAATTACACAGAATAGAAATAGTATAATATATGCAAAAAGTAGAATTTTGCTTTGTTAAATTTTAGAATGTACTAGTGTTTGGTTTGCTTCCCCTTTTGCCACAATGACATTGTGCACCTAAGCTCATATGGATTTAACAAGACAAAATCTGGTGATCCATGTTATCCCAGCAAAAAATTTACAATATTTCAAAACACATCTTATGATGTTGCCTAATGCTTAGATTTGTTTGTTTTTAAATTTCCCCATAAGTGCTCAGTGTGATATAGATAGATATAGATAGCCCTAAACCTTATGCTAACCCACAGATCATTAGGCAGGTCTTGACACATATTCCTGTGGTAGATTTCATAATTAAGTCAAATGTGAAACATTAGTTTGCAGAATAAACTTCCAGTCTCAAAAGGAACGGTTATGAGATTTTCTATTTTTTCTATTTTAAATTATATCCCACGACTCTTATTTCATCATAATAATACCTAATTGTGAGCAAAAGTGGGAATCATTCTGTCTTCCCCTGGAAGAAAGTCTCTGTATTGTTCCAGAGAAATTCCCAGGCTTCTTATGCTTAATCCTTAATTAACCTCATTAACAAGATGGAATTTGTTGAAGACTTTGTGCTCATTGTGACCCTTTCATAATTATGGACAAGTTGTGCCAAGGGAACAGATGTGACACGGCTTCAGAGCTTATAACAAATAGAGTCACTGCTTGATTTCACACTTCTTATTCAATATGGTAATTTCCTGATAGTGTAGCCAACAATGTGTTATCATATAAACAAGCAGTAGTATTACTTAACATTTAGCTTTTGTTCATGTTATCTCAGGGAAGGGTTTGGTCTAGTGCACTTTTTTTCATAGCCAGCCTCTATAAAGGTCTGCGTCTGTTTGTTTGTATGTGCTTGTGCAAGTGTGTGTGTTAACTCGCCACACCTGCACACTATGTTGTTTAATGGCATAAATACAGGTGTGATGCTATGTCAGGTATGTAGTACTGTTCCTGTTCCTTGTGTTTGTGTGGCTGCATTTCTGCATGTGAGTTTGATTTCTGCCTGTATCTGCTTATATACTGCATAAATATATACTCTATACTTGTATAAATGTTGTATTTATTTGGAATAAAATTCCTGCACAGTATAACCTGAAGAGTTTATGGGAATTGTACCAGAGCAAAGCAAAATTGAAATCCTATTTATGGTCATATTAACCAAACCTAAATTGAACCATGACCTTTTGCGTGCTTTTCTCTATTGTATTGTCTGTATTGTTATGGACTATAGTATATAGCGTTATTTCCTATTTGAACAAACCAACATTGATAATGGAAACCACACTAGGAAAGTGATAACGTTCTAAAGTTTCAATTCCTTTTCCAGTTCCAAATCCAGTTCCAAAGTTCCAAATCATTTTGTACACATGATTAATTCAATTTTTATATACAGTTCACAACTATCAGGGGACATTTTAAAATGAAATATTCCCAAATATTCTCTTATAAAATATTTTTCATAAGCAGTGTATATAAAATAAGTCTTTAAATGAGTCCAAGTATATACCATGCCCTTGAACAGTCAAATCTGACCAAGATCAACAGAATTCTGAGTTGAATCCAAGACCATAACAGTATATCAGGAGGAGCTCAAGTAAAGACTAAAATCAATCCAAGACAATGTATTTTCAAATGATATGTATTGTGACAGAGATACTGCTGAAAACTCGAGTGGGATGCCACCATATACACATCTAAACATATCATTCCCACCAGGAAATACACAACACCATAGTTCTTCAGCTACAAGCACACATTAACATTCTCACACACTGTATAACCAAAATAAACCTACACGATGGAACATAACCAGAAACAAACATGCCTTGCTGGTTGCACTCAACCAAGAGGAAATTAATCAACTTAAAGAAGCATTCATTTCCAGATCAGACAGTGTTTATTACCTATTAAACACTTTAAAACTGTAAGTAGGTAAATACAGCATGGTGCTATGAGTGGGAAATCACAGCAGTCAAATAACCAGTGCTCAGCACTTTAAGGAATATTTAAAAGTGAAGCAGAGTACAAAGTTTTTTGTTTTTATTTCACTCTATTCTATTTCTCCTTGTGTCCTAAAAAGTTTGTGTGCAGCATTCATAAAAAATTAAAGTAAAAAAGGTAAAAAAAAAAAAACCCACAAAAGTATGAAGTAAATATATGCAAAAAATATTTAATTTGACCAGCAGTTTATGACACAACATCTGGAGTTAAAATACTTTATTTTATTAAAAAAAATTTTAAAAAATTGGTTTTTAACACTTTGTCATTAAAGTGAACAGAAGTGGTTTGGATGGTCGTTATCCGATGCTTACCTAAAAATTGAAAAGGTCATACTTTAATACAAGTGCTGTAACGTCATAAGGCCGTCTGTGCTATGAATGCTGGGATAGATGGTACTTTAACTGTCAGAGCCTGAGGCTGCTGAAATTGATCTTTGTTTTCAGATCAGCATTATAGCTTTTGGACAAATAATCTATGGGAATAGCTAGCTAGCATTGCCTAGCTAAATTAACAGTTGGCTACATTCATTGCTTAATTACACTGTCTTATATATTATATGTAGATAACGTTAATGCTAACTTAAGATACCTTCCTTTGTGTTATGCATCCGTTACTTGGGTTATTGATAGTATGTGTTAGTGTCTGTAATCTGCAAATTTGTTTGATGTCTTGCACAGTAATTCTGTGTTTAAACTTAGTTAAATAGATTATTGCTAATTTAGAATACATTTGACTTGGAGATTGATTATTTGTACACTGGTGAAGATTTTTTTAGTAAACAAAGTTTTATTAAACACATGCAGCACTCAACAAGCAGACTGAATTCTGAGCAATGCTAAGCTAATGTTGCAGTCTTTATAAGCACCGATAAGATGACATCGAACCTTAGTCTAACCTCAGTAACCTAACAGAAATGTTTAATGGAAAAGCTTTCTGTGTGAGAACCAGCAAAATTTGGCCCCCACAATGTAATATAAGCGTAGACAGAGACACACACAAAGCTTCCAGCATTGTTATTGTACCCAAAAGATAATCACATGCAATTATGCACTCGTGCCGAACAAGACAAATGAATGCAGGAAATGTTTAATTTATTACACGCAGTCAAGTTTGTGTGATACAGCCTGTTCTGTTCCAATGAAAATACACCATGGATTATATTGAGCAATGGGCACTCTCTCTGCTTCATGCCTTTAAGCCCTCATGCTATTCCACTATCTTGCTGCATGTCTGTGTGTCAATAGCTAGTATAATTATCTATACTGTGCACACATGTAGGCCACAGGTGCTGACTGTCAGCTTTACAACTATTGTCTGTTTGCTGTGTGGATCATTGGCTTGTCAAATGAAAGGTTATTTACATGGGTTTCAAGCTCACCTCTGTACAAAGTGGTTCCAATATTTTGGCATCAAAGAAATGTAGACTAACAGTGATGCTCGAAAGTGTATGAGCCTAAATGAACCTAAATGTAGATGAGAAAACTAAGCAAATCTACTATACTCAGTCATTTAAATATTGCGAAAAATAATCCATTATTATTTTGAGTGGCAAACATTTGTGAACCTTTCACAAAAGCTTTCAGTATCTGGTGTGACCCCCCTTCATCCCCCACCCTTAATCAATTGCAACTAAATTTCCTGTAACATTTGAACAGTCCTGAATTTAGCTTGGAAGAGTTTTAGTCCATTCCTCTGTACAGAACAGCTTCAACTCTTGGATGTTGGGGTTTCCTTACATGAAGTACCACAATAATTCTATTGGACTAGGGTCAGGACTTTCCAAAACACATTGCTGAATGGCCCATCTTCTCTTGAGATTCAGACAGATATTGTGGCAATTTATTTTAAGAATTTGTTATTATAATTCAGTTCCATCAAAGGTGTCAAGCCTTCCTAACCCAGATGCAGCACAACAGGTACAAATCATGAATCAAATCCTACCACCAGCACGTTTCACAGATAAGGTAAGGTGCTATTCTATGCTGTTGGGCACAATTTGGCCAATTTTCAGTGAGGGATATACTCACTTTTTTAAACAGTAATTGCTGTGTGCTGAGTTATTTTGAGGGCACAGCAAATTGACACTGTTATACTATAGATGGCCTAGCGAGAAGGAAAAGGCCTCCCTTATTTCTGCCTCCCAGGTTGCTCTAACCACAGCATTCTCTCACTGACTGGTCCTGACATCTCACTTGTGGCAAACACAGATGCCAGTAACATGGATATTGGGACAGTTCTGTCGCAGATACGGACTGGTTCCAAGTTAGTAATCCAAAACCAGAGCACAACCTCTGCTGTTGGTTGTGATGTTAGTGCTTAAACACTTGGTACTATTTTCTTGGCATGCCATTTTCTCTTCAATTTGATGACATGCTTTACCATGACTGATTGGCAGAATGCCAATTTAATTTTTCTTATTGAACATAATGCTGGAGAGCTACTCACTAACCCCAACTCTTTGTCACAGCAGTTGTGCATGGAGGTTTCACTGCAAATGGTGTGAATCCATGAAAGGTCTGACTGAGATATGTGCCATAGTTGAAATCATGGAGTCATATCATCAGCAAAGCACTGATGAGAAATGCCAGGCATCCGTGGTTTGGAGAGACATGGAAGCTAGAATAGTTGATAGTTTCACAGTCTAAAACACAATTTCACAGTCTAAAACATGCTTATTACTTGTAGTTGGACTTCATCTTGAAGATTTCCTAAGATGGGCTGTTGTATTGCTGCTGGGATTAATCCACAAGACGGGGTATAATGTGGTAATTCTTGGTGTGCCATGATGATGTGTGCTTATGAACGAACCACAATCATCTGATCCTATTTGGCTTCCACATCAGGTCCAAAGCTCCTTTGCACATTGGCCAATGTAAATAAGCCAGTCTCACTTGCACATATGTCTGCCTCCATCTCCTTTGCCCTAAGTGCTACATCCTGTATGGCCTTATTATTTCAATATTTCTTATCAGAACCATTTCACAGAACGAGGTACATTCAGATAATGGCCTATGGGTGTATTTAATGAGAAGTAATAATATAAAGATAATGGAACCTGTATTCCTGTACTATTACTCCTTACTAATTTCAATTGATCAACAATGGATTTTTAAATTTTATTTTAAACTACCCAAGCTTGTGGCTAGTGTTACTGCTATGTGACTTACTTCCTGTCATAAAGTAACATTGATGACCTTGTGTTCTTAGAAATGACCTATCATCTATGTACATGGGATATGTTTGGTGAATGATAGAGCAACCAGCCACAGTGTGATCTCACTTTCTCACTGATCTTCTTCCTATGGGATCAAAATTACAACAACTCTGCAGTAATTACTGCCAAGATATTTATGCATCCAGTGTGCCAACTCACACCCCAACAAAAACCCCAACACTTTACATGGTGTTAGTTACAAATGGGTTTGCTACTGTTTAATTGTAAAATACATTAATATAAAAAGACTCCAAACCTATAATTAGCGTGTTTTGTAACAGTTCGTAATATGATCATGTGATTATTTTCTATATTATGATATATTATAATTATAATCTGTATTATTAGCTTTTTATATTTATATACACTGCTCTTATATGCACTTATATGTACTTATATACACAGCTCACAAAAAATTGTGGATATTTTATTAGGGGAAATATGGAACCTAAACTGTCACAAAATGTTACATTTATAACAACTCTTTTTATAAAAGCCTTTTTTAATCACTTTGATCCTGGACAAGGTCGTGGGAGAGCTGGTACCTAACCGGTGGCACAGGGCACAAGGCAGGAACAATCTCAGATGGGGCACCAATCCATGGCAAGGCACACACAATCACACACCAGGAATTCACATTGTACAAGGCATTATATGCATTAATGGGGTTGTATATTTAAACACTATATATGCACATACAATAACAAAAACATAAAGAAAACAAACAAAAAAAAACAATAAAACACTAAATGATATAGAAGTGCAATTGTTTATTTTTTAAAATAACATTTAATGGTATTTTTATTCTCACTATTTGCAATTTTTTCTTGTTGACATGCAGGGAGAACTGTATTCGACGAGTTGTGAAGTAGTCGAGTATTGTGGTATGACTGTTTTAACTAAATGAGACTACCATCATTTTTTTAATACCACAGCAATTAGTTTGCATGTTCTTCCCATGCCTCCTATAAATGTACAATATTGGAGATAGATTACACTGATAATACATTGATACAATCATGATTTTGGGACTAACGGTTAAGGTGCTGGGCCAGATGGTCCTGGGTTCAAATCCCACCTCTGCCAAGCCGCCACAATTGGGCCCTTGAGCAAGGCCCTTAACCCACAATTGCTTGGATTGTAAGACTGTATAAGTTGTAAGTTGCTCTGGATAAGTGCGTCTGCTAAATGCTGTAAATGTAATATATTTAGTATTTAACAGACTCATTTCTTAAATCCTGTGTGCCCCAGTACAACAAGTCAGCCAAAATTGTCCCACACTATCACTATCCATGTTGCATTTTAAGCACATTTTAACATTTTTGCATCCAGTTACTCTAAAATGCTTTTGTTTTCTATTACCTACTGTTACTATCTGTTACCATTATTTTCTCTTTTTTTTCTCTTTCCAGCAATTGTCAGAGAGTCAGGTGAGCATGATGAAGATAGTGAACTCGGTAAGCGATGTCCTCGAATCCGTGCCAAAGGAACTTGATAACAAGAAGGGCCTCCTTAAAGCAGATCTCCAGAGAGCTCCTGTGCACAGTGGAATCCATTCCAAGGGCTGCACCACTGGAGATGGTAAAGAATGGCCCCAGTCTCCCTTCCATCTTAAAACGAGCTTACTGTTCATAGTGAACTTGAAAGATACCTTTTGTCTGTCTTGTCTAATGCCACTGCACAAGATGACACATTGTGTCCACTGTGTTATTAATGAATGATAACAAGTGAATGTATAGTGATTAGTCTTTCTATTTTTATCTTTTCCATAGGCTCACGTCCAAGAGACTGCAGTGATATCTATTTCAGCGGACAGAGGGAAGACGGGATTTACTCTGTGTTTCCTGTACACTTCCCTACAGGTTTCCAGGTCTACTGTGACATGAGCACTGATGGAGGTGGCTGGACGGTGAGTCCTGTTCTTGGATCCCTTGCAGGGAGTGTTTCCCATCGTCCAACACCGTTGATTGAGCATATGAGCTTCTTGATAATTAACTCAATAATTATGTTTTGCTGCAGGGAAGACATTAAGCTGAAGTGCAAATGAAGAGTCTGTCAATGATTGTGACTAAAAACTGCTCTCTTATGGAACATATTCATTACACTCCATTAATGATAGGATAGAGATAAATGTTGTTGTTTTAGATTTTCCCCTTAGCACAGTGGATTAAACCCTGTATACGATGTAAATCCAATGGAACTTATAGGGTTGCCAAAGTCTGCACATTAGCACATTTGTAATTAAATGGTTCTTTTTTAAATGTGGAAAACGATTGAAACTGAAAGTTTAGGGTGAATGAGTGTTACAGGTAAGTCCATAATGAAATAAGCAGAGAATATATATATATATATATTTGACTTTATTAGCAAGAAGTAACTTGCAGGTCCAAAATATAATATTAAGATAATTATAATATAGATACAAGCACATATGCATCTGGTCTTTTGTTTGATTTTATGTTTAGTAAACACAATTAATGACATTTTAGGATGTTTTATAGCTGAAAAAAATGTTTCTCAAAGTAACTTGTATTTCTTTTTAAACATAGTAATTCAACTCAATGTAAAGAGCTATTGGTAAAATTCTAACACACCAGCACCATCAGCAGCCACAATAACTTTTTAAATATAATTTTGTTGTCAGGCAAAGGCTTATATCCAGTCAATACATCAAATAACTTTCAATAAGAGAAAACTACTTCTATGCATATTTAACTTTAATTTATTAAAACTGAAAAGAAAAATCATATTTGACAGTTCCTTTGCATATTTTAGTAAATCAGTACATAGCAATAGCCTGTCACAGATCAACCAAATATTCAACAAACAAGCATCCCCCAGATCCTAGTGCACCAAATTTCATTACACTGTCAATACATACAGTAATAACACAGTTGAATAATAGAGCACTCTTAGGGAAGGTAACAATAGCATTGAATTGAATTTCTTCTTTTTTCACAGTCTGTCCAAACTCTAGCCTGATAAGGATTAACAACTCTTTTATTCTTAGATATCCAAACTAATTTCTGAATAGGTCACCATAGCATTTGCTGGTCTAATTACTACTTTCATTATATCCTATATTATATCACAGGTTCATTGTGAATGTAGAATCTGTTGTTTGGCTTAGTGTGGTTAGCGAGGGGTGGAAGTAATTATGAGGGCTAAATCACAGGGGTTCATTAGCAAGTGGCACACCTGAAGCACATTCCAGTATGTATTTAATCTGCTGTTTCTATTACTCTGTTCTTAGGAGTGTACAATGTGTGACAGAGAGCAACTTAAAGTGGAGTCTTCACATTTTGCTCGTTGAGTGCTATGACATTTACTCACATTGCACGTACACTCAGCTTTGCCCTCAGTCTGTTTTCAGCTAGCTACTGAGCACAGTAGATTATCTTGATAATAACAATTGCTTACCTAATATGGTAGCCTTTCTTCTTTCAGCTAAAGCTTTTTCTATTTCACTTTTTAATAAGTGCATCATGAAATGTAGGTTTAGCACTAATTTTGACATATGTTATCAAATGTGTATTGTGTATGCATACAATAATTATTGAGACCAATGTTTTTTCTACCTTCTGTTGTCCAATTTTAGTTTGCCCATGCAAGTTGTAGCCTCACTACAGTATTCTACTATAGTCTAAGAACAGTAAGTACAGTCACCTAGTGTAGTCTTCTGCTGTTTCTGCTTAGATATATGCATAGTAACCACTGTGTAAGACACTACATGTTTCATTTTAAAACTTCTACTTGAGTATATGCCTCATGTTTTGGTTTTATTTGAGTATTTTTAATAGTTTAGTTGGTTTTGAAATTGAGTGGACTAACATATTAAACAAGAGTATCCAACTAGTCATTCAAACAATCTAATATTTAAAATTTGGACATTTATCCTTTCAGTTCATTAATGCAATTCTGACCATAAAGATATCTGTATAGAATATACAGAAAAAAACGACGTCTGGGTGGTTTGACTAGCTGTTAAATTAGCTTTTCTTCATGGATGAATTGAAATCTTGATTTTAATATACTTTTTACATTACTGTTACTTTTCCTCAGCCTACACACTGCTAGGAAATGACTTCAATCAAATATGAATCCCAGTGCACAGCTAGAACTGGACCACATTTGGCCCAAAATGCAACTCTTGCACGTTTGCTGCCCATAGTAGATTATACAGTATATGCTCCGCATAGTCTGAATGCCCTGATGAACTTTTGCAACAGCTAGGTCTGATTTGGCCCATAATTCACTTACCATTGCCATAAGCGACCTACAAGTACCTAAACGGTGCGATGTTTGACCTGGAGCTGTATGTTCTTTTTGTTTCTTTGCACTCTGTAAAACATTTTTAGTTTGTGATCCTTTGGGTAACAACTGCAATCACACACAATTCCAGCTGATTGCACTTTAGCTACTTGTGCTCAATCTCTCAGCCATTCCGAAGTCAATTTATGTGCCCTTTTCTAGTTATTTATTCATGGATCATTTAGCATAGTAATGTGGTCTCTGTACAGCTTGTGGGTTTAAGAAATTGGGAGGGAGGTTTGTGACCCCAATACTGTCATACAAATTAAGTTTTATTAATGCTTTTTCTTTAAGCTTGCCAGATTTACTCTATAATGCTTAAAGCTTACAACAGTGCCAACTTTGTGATGTATGAATTCCGACATTGTTTTGAATAGGTCCTACAACATTCAGTAACATTTACCCATGACCCATTTTAAAGAACATCTCATATGAAATCTGGATAAAACACATCGTGAGACTTTTGGTGGAGTTACTACCTTAAATCATTAGACTAGAAGCGACAGAATATGATTACGGATGACTGAAAACCTATTATATGCTTCCATTTTCATTGTGTGACTCAAAGGTGCATGCTAATTATTCCTGGTATGAAAGGTTGATGTTATAATATGTGGAAAACCAAGCAGCAAGCCCAAAGCAAAGTGTTGTTAGTGTAACTCACGTATAACATGAGCTTCATTGCTCAACATTTAACATTGACCAGTTAGAGTGTGACCTCAGAAATGCAAAGATAAATGACAATAATATGTGCTTCTGAAATGGGACTATAAGACAATGGTGCATGACAGTTTGTGAACCCCTTAGAATTTGCTGAATTTTGGCATACATGTGCCTTTCAACGTCATCCAAAACTCCAGCAGCTATGATGTGTCTGATCTAATCATAATAGCTAAACACACAATGACACACCAGCACCACATATGTGTATATATAAAAGAACGATATAAAGAACTACAAAGTGCAAATATTTGGTAAGTGGACCAACAAGAAGGTGTGCCTAATAAAGTGATTAATAATAAAGTGAATGAATGTACTTAATTTTTTATTTCTTTAAACAGGTCTTACAGGTCTGCTCATACAGCTCCACATCTGCAGGCAGGGAGTCATCTATGTCCATTACTTAGCCTGACACCTTTGGGTGTCCTGGGACACAATGCCATTTGGCAAACAGAATAGATTGCAAATGGGCAGAGACCTTCCCCTATTGACCCAAGGCGAAAACTTATGATCGAATAAGAAAATGAGTCCTTGCTGAAGAACTGCAATGATATGAAAGAAACCACGTCAGATCACAGTTCCTGATTGTGACTTGTAACATAGTCAGTGAATATCTTGAGTTTTTTTATCTGACGTGCTTGGTGACAGACAGATTTCAGGTAGATATTCCTCCCTTCTGTGATACGCATAGATCATCTGAACAGAAGTCCATGAATGAAATGGGAACACTTAAAATGATCCAGCTGATACCTATGGTGGTATAAGATGGCAACCTGTTTACACCATCACAACACATACTAACACACCACCACCACACCAGTGCCACAGCAGTGCTGAGAACAATCATTTACCCAAATAGTACCTGATCTGTGGGGGTCCTGACCATTAGAGAACAGAGTAAAGGGGACTGACGTAAAAGTATGCAGAGAAACTAATGTTTTTCATCGCAGCACTAAAAAGTGTGTCTATGTGGTAAGTGGAACTGATTAAAAATATATCATGTGTGTAGAAATAAGGAGTTGTAACTAATAAGGTGATCAGTGAGTATATAGCAATGCGAGGAAGACTGTATTTTTGTGTAACCATGACCTTGAGATTTCCAGGCAATGAGGAGTTTTTTTATGGATAGGCCGTAAGAAATTAATTTTCTTTGACATGCACCAAATCGTCCACAGTGCACCCCTTACCCCACAAGCTTCTCAGCTATTTACTTTAGTGACTCCTCAGGAAGTCTGGGTAGTACGATATGACCTGGCTCCTTATTCATCTCTGACATCTTTCTTGCAAAGGAAAAGAATTACGTAAAAGTACTACAGATAAGCCTGTCAAACAGAAGTCGGGTAAAGGGAAATAATAATGTGAGCTCTTCTGAATAATGAAGGGCCAAGTAACCTTTTTGTTTTACCACAGATGTCAGGTAGTGAATTCGCTGGTCCACAAGATAAAAAAGACAACATATACACAAGAATGGCAAAATATACACAAGAATAAACAAAGAAATGCAGAGCAACTACATTTTCCCAAATGCAAACCCCTTTTCATGTTTCTCAGGAACACCAAATATGCTGATTTTGTAATGTATGTCCTTTAATGTTACTTCATTGCCAGCACCTATATTGCCTGGCTGAAAACCATAATGGGCAATAACTCGCTTATGTCATCACTATAGTCATCTAAATGAAACCCACTCCCTCTCTCCACTAACACAACACGGTGGGAAGTGATTTGCAGTAACCAAGTACAATTGTATTAGTCTCTCTGCTAAAGTAGTTAGAAGTTGCTTAAAATATGTGCTTACTCTTGTAATGCAGTGCTCACAGGCAAATTCTTAAACAATAGATAACAAATATCCCTAGATAGTGAGATATAAAATAAGACTTTGTTTGAAGTGGGTAAGCCACAAAAGTCGTTCAAGTCTAAACATATTTATTTATCATGACTAATAGTAATAATAATAGGTAAGACTTGTATATGGCCAGCACATGCTGTATATGGTTAGCACACTGCATCTGTGTGGAGTTTCCATGTCCCTCTGTGTCTGTGTGGGTTTACTCATGGTGCTCTGGTTTTATGGTTTCCATATTCCAAATACATGCATTTGGTTGACTAGTCATTTTAAATGGACATTTGACTAGTGTCTAACCTTGTGTCTGTCGTGAATAGAGCTATTGATACTGATGCAAAATAATAAATGACGAAACACTGAATAAACATTTATACAGCACAACTTAGATAGCGCCTTTTACAAACCCATGGTTGCTTCAAATAAGGTTTTAACTGAGTTTTGAACATGGAAAAATATATAGACGAGCAAATAGATAAAAGGGAGGAGTTCCATAGTGTATGTAGAAAGCCTGAAGCTAGGAAGACCAAAATCAAAGAGTCTTAAAATAAATATTAGCTCTAATGTTTGGATGAGTTACACTATTAACTGTAGAAGCACAAATCAATCGGGTGGTGACTAGAATCGGGCAGCTTGTAACACACCATTCAAGATTCAAGACCTAATTGTCATATGCACAGAGAAACAAGCAGTTAAGGAGTAAGAATTTCATTGTACAGTGTAACTACTTGTTTCTCTATGCATATGACAATAAACTATTGAATCGTGAATGGTGCAACAACAACTTGCTTCTTAAAATTTCAGAGATTGTGTAGGAAAGTGCAAGGAGAGTGTAACGTTCCTTGAAGTCCATGTGACTGACCACCTAACTTGGTCTCCTAACACCTTATACTCTGGCATGAGGGCACAACAGAGACTTTGTTTCCTGTGGAAACTGAAACAGGCTTAACTCTCTCCCTCCAGTGAACTTCTACCACAACACCACTCAGGGCATCCTTTTCCACTGCGTGATCATGTGGTAATGCAGATGCACCATCTCATTGCAACGGGTCATTGGGACTGACCTCCCCAACCTGGACAGAGTCTATGCCAGCCGCTTACAGAAGACGACTGGCAGCATCATCAGAGACATAACACATTCTGAACACCACTTGTTTGACCTGCTACCATCTGGAAAGAAGAACAGAGTTATATGCGCAGACACAAGCAGCTTGAGAAACAGATTCTTCAATAGAGCTGTGACCTCCATCACCCCAACTGACTGATATCACTTCTCATACATAATGACATAACATGACATATTGGACATTCTGCACAGCCACTCTTTCTTGTACATTCACTGCTTGTGTTGATGCCTGCAACACGTTCCAAAAGAGTTGAGACAGTGGCAATAAAATACTGGAAAAGTTAAGGAATACTCAAAAACACCTGTTTGGAACATTCCACAGGAGAGTGTCATCATTGGTTATAAAGGGAGCATTGTTCGCATGCGAGGATGGGGAAAGGTTCACCAATTTTTGAACAACTATGAGCAAAAAGACCAACAGTTCAAGAACAATGCTTCTCATCGTACAATTGCAAGAAATTTCATCTGCAGTCCATAATCGTCAAAAGAGTCTGAGAATCTGGAAAAATCTCTGCAAGTATGCGGCAAGTCCAAAAAACAACATTAAATGCCCGTGGCCTTCAATCCCTCATGCGACACTGCATTAAAAACCAGCAATGTTCCATAACGGATATTACCACATGGGCTTAGGAACATTACCTAACCCTAACCCTGTATAGCCTCATTATATTTTAAGAAATATAATTAGAATCAATTATATATGGTCAACAATGGTATATCTAATCTAATGGTGGCCTCAACTACTGCTATGTGTAGTAGTTTTTACAAGTCTGTCTCAAAGCATCTTTACAAAGGCCGTAAACAGACGATGAACAAGCCAGAGACCACAGTGTCAAGGAAAATCTCCCTAAGATCAGTAAGGAAGAATGCTTGAGTGGAACCATGCTCACATGGGGAACCCATCCTCCTCAGTCTAAAAGTAGCTGTAACAATTAACAGTCAATGAAGAAGCTTGAGTTTAGTATTTAAAAACTTGACGTGACATGTCCTGTCATATTTGAGGTCTGAAGGCCCTCATATGATTGGCTATTGGCTAAAGTCTGTTTTGTTGAAGGAGGGACGATGTCTGAGAGCTTCGGGTTATTGCGGGAAATGCAGTTTACAAGGAATTTAAAGAAATCGGTGTTACTGCAAGCTCAGAGCTTTGGTCCCTGGCAGGGAACTTTTTAGTTTTTATTTTTATGTGTGGCTGACTCCTGTTTTGTCTGCTTCCTGTCTCTTATTCAAGGTTAGAGAAGATCTTTTTTAAAAATAAACTTAAATATCTCAGGTCTCTATTCCGGGAGTGCTGCTGGAGTTTTAAAACACTGTTCATTTACTTATTGATCAACATTGCTGATGACAAGCAGACAGTGGCTCATGTGTTGCCGTATGGTTTGTGTTAGTCATCTTCTAATCCTTCAGCAGTGCCTACAGAATTCTGGTGGCTGGACAATATTATTATTATGACAATAATCATTAAACAATTTTTATGATGTTTTGAGACTGAACTTTCACAAGATCCACCGTGTGCTGGGCTAAGATTAGAGCTCAACAATTTACACAGCAAACAAAGCAGCAGCAGGACCTTGAATTTGCTGCAAAGAGACTGCAGTTAGAATACATGTACTGATGTGTAATGGGCAACTTGCGTCCTATATAGAAATAAACCAGGCATGTTTAAAAATTCTTCTCTTGCAAACTTCTGTCTTTTTTTATTTCACACCAAGGTTTGGATGTCAACGTTCACACTTGTTCAAATGAACCGCACTAATGGAGCCATCGTGTAACTGTTAATTTTTAATCCAACCAAACCTGCCAAGTTTGAGCGCATTTGAATCCAGTCCCCATTCTGAACACTACTTTGTTTTATTACATGTTAGCATTTAGGGGCATGTAAGAGGTGCTATTTTTAAAATCGATGAAAACCATATTTTTGTGTGGGAACAAGTATGACCTTCAGCCTGAAAATGTCAGTTGTGAGTGATTCTGTGGTTCTTTCCTAGAGGCACGCCACTGTCATTGCTTTAATTTTTACTTATTTCTTCTTTTTGTTTTTAGTTTCAGTATTTCAATAGTAAATCCACACTCTGCAGACTCCGCTAATGGAATTCTAACATTCTGAGCTGTACATTTTCTTCATTTACCTTCTCTGTCATGTCTGAAAGGGCAACCTGCTGTACTGGATGAGACCATTAGGCTCATTTTCATTCTTACTAAGTGTGGTGTGAGCAGTAGGAACCTGTTGAGAACAAATGAAGCTCTTGTGTGAAATTAATCGACACAAAATCTCTATTCATCATCTCTGGCCTCCAGCAGTTTAATTGACAATGTTGCCAGGCTTTCTGATGCCAGAATAGAGTTTAGGCAACAGAGGAGAGAGAATGGAGGATGAGGATGAGGGGGAAAGCATTCGGGGGACTGAAATTCATATTATTGGGCTCATAGGTCTATTTGTCAGATGCATGCAAATGAACTGCCTTAATCTTGATTTTTTTTCCTGTCACATAATTCTGTTGCTTTATTTGATTAATTTTCTTCTTACTTAGTTCCCATTTCTGCATCTGCTGCATGGAATAAGGAGACTAGAAAGATTAGAAAGACGGAGAGGTAGGGGTAGAGCAGAAGGCACACACAAAATCTGTCGCAGACAGAGGAAATAAGCAAGCAGTGTTTTAGAGGAGATAAAAGAGGACATCAGTGTAGCGAGTGGCAGTTAGTGGGGACAGACATTTTTTCACACCTTAATCAGGTGTAGGAACATCTGTTGAGTGTCTGTGGCAGCAGTTTGGGCGCAGCTGATTGGCAAAAGGGCATTTAAACATCTTAAATTTGTCTGTACATCATTAATTTTTAGAAACCTTTGTCACCAATGTAAGTCGTAAATAAACCTTCCCAATAGGTGGCATTCAATATACAGTACCCTTTTAAACATCCCTAAACTGTCCAGTACAAACTATTCTAACACTAATAGTTAGATAATGCATGCATGAGCTGCACCAAAGTGTGGCTTGGGATAGTTGCTTAAGTACAATCATTCTCATAAACTGCATTAATTCAATTTCTGGGGGTCAGAAGTCAAGGAAATATCAAGGGCCTTCTTGAAGTGCATAAAATACTTTTAACCAAAAGGGAATTGGCTATATCTGGGGCATGAATCATCTCTTCATTAATGTTAATTAAGTTTATTTAGATAATGCTTAAAGTTTTATTAACTTTATTAACTGGGCTGTGGTGGCTGAACATTTAAAGTACTGGACTGCGGAGGTCCAGTGTTCAAATCCCACTTCCCTTAAAGGAAGCTGAAAAAAATAATGAAGTGCAAAAGCCGGTGTGCAGAAGACTGTAAGAATCTAAGTTGTACCCATGGTGCGCAGCAGTCAAACTGATTGTGATTGGTCCGGTAAATAAGATTATGAAAGTTGCAGGCCCAGTAATAGTAACAGAAGTTTGGCAGGGCGAGGCCCCATCTGCCCTGAGTAGTTTAAGAATTCTTCTTAGGCATGCTGGTTTATTACTCAGAGGAATGGAGTCAGTATCCAATCTAGGTTAACAAAATAAGAATGTGCTGAAATAGATACAGCAGCTTGGGAAGAATGTTCTTAGTAATGTGGCCAAAAAGACACATGGTGATATAGCACCAGTTTTTTTTTATATTTTGCAAAATGATATGTCTAAGAATTTATAGAGAGAACATGTAGAATGGAGAAAGGGAAAAAACAGAGATGAAAGTGGAACATTATTATATTCTGGGTGAAACGGGAAAGTGGGCTGACTAAACAATCCAGATCCAGATCCTAATCCAGGAGATGCGTTTGGGACCCAAACAGAGTTTTAGAACCTATCATCATAGTGGAGTAGTATATAATCTTCAGCAGTCTTTTTTAGCAGCAGTCTCAGCAGTATTGAAGGAAAATTGCCTACCTGGCATAATGCTGATTTGGACCTTAGGAATTGGTTCTGACATGACCCGTTGTGTACAAATGGCCAGAACCTTGGCCTAAATCTAGAAATTGACAATGGGAAGTGATATTGATCTGTTACTGCTACGGAGTGGGGGGATCTTTATGTGTGTTTTTGTGTAGAAAAGAGATGGATGCCTCGGTTAGTCATGTGGGCTATATACCCACAGAAAAATAATCTCTGAAATCCATAGCCAGGGTTCAGATTTAGAAGGAGTGATAATTCAGTCATAAAGCCTACAGAGAAGGAGACTTACTACAATGTAGCACTTTTATTTCCTCTTGTACTTCTAAAGTAGGGATAAAAGACACCATTTTTCCAACCAGCACTGCCCTGACCTTGGGATAAATAAGCACGTTAATTCATTTAAATGATGACTGGATATGTTGTTATGAGATGTAGAGATTGGTATAGTAATCAGGAAAACATCAGAGTTAAAAAACAAATCACCTATGAGAGACTTGATAATGGAAATCAAGCTTGAGACACAATGTTCTGGCCTGATAAGTAAGGAGCTTCTCTGCTTTGTCACCTTCTTCGAAAGAAAGTTGCTTGGTTTGTCTCAAATGTACTTTTGTGTTACGAGTGATAAGGAGCTTGTATTTACTGTGCAGTTGAAGGGATTTGTTACAGAGAAGAGGTCGCACTTGAGACAGATTGTGTCAAAGCTACGCAATACTTCAGTGTTCAGTGATATTGGTCAGTCTTTGGTAAGTATATTAAATGATTTGACCAAATATAAAGGCTTTAAAGACTTTCCACAGGGAACTTGTAGTAGCATTCAGTGTGTCAATGAGGGTAAAAGAGGTCAGTTTGGGAGACTGGTCATTGGTTTATTGGCAATGAGACCTTACTTTGGCAGCATGTACATTTTGTGTACATTTAGAAGTTTGAGCCACATGAATGTCTTTCGCAATACATTTGGTAAGAGCATGCATTACGCCTTTCCATCTGCTGCCTTTCCAATCTTATCTCTTCATCCTTTTATGCTCAAGTCCAAGGTGTGTTTCTGTGCAATAATCATGGACAGCTGACTCCCAAAGTGGATGGTTAGTTTGCAGATGGTGATGTCTGTATTTTGTCTCCTGATTGTTTGTTTAGGTAGAATGCTAGCATAAGTTGTGATGCTCACATAATTAAAACAACATTTAAGATATTATCGTAGACAACATATATCGCACTCTTCTAGTCTGACATAATGGGTTTAATCCTGGAATAAAGATCACTGGGGCCAGACAAGGCACTATATTCCCATCTTGAGATGTAGTATAAAAGAAGAGGGAGGAAGATGGAGGCAAAGACAAAAAAGGGCATAAAACGTACAAGATTATATGCCCCAGGAATGTAATGCCTTACTTGACTGCACACTTATATAAGCAACTAAACTGAGTACTGTAGCTCTGAACCCAAAAATTGGTGTCAAAAATGTCCTGTCCCTCTAGGATCAGAAGATATAAAAAGGGAAACCTCTCTGGGTCAACATGGAAACAAGTGAGTCACATAGCAGGATGGTCGGAAATCAACGCTATCTGGTAAACAAACAGATCACAGACTGGGGGACTCAGTGAACCTGAGCAGTGAGCAATGTTACATTTCCAAATGTTGTATGGACCTCAAAGATCTCTTTGCTTTCTCATCCAAAAGAAGCCCTTACTTACCCCATCCTAGGTAGAAATTAGAATCTTTTGTGTGCACGGGTGTGTTAGATCACTGGGTTGGACCCACCTTTCCTTCAGTACTGCTTTAATTATTTGTAGCATAGATTCAAAGTTTCAAAGTAGAAACAAAGTTTTGGAAACATTCCTCAGAGATTCATGTCCACACTGATATGAGAGCATTAAAGCTTCCAATTTGTTGACACCACATCCCAAAGGTGATATATTGGTTTGAAACCTAGTGACTGTAGATGTCACTTAAGTGTAGTGTCACGGTCAAGAACATGGTTTAAGGACAATATTCTACTACGTTCGTGCAAATTGTAGCCTCAGTTGCCTGTACTTAGCTGACGAGCATGGCCCTTGGAATGACCTGCACTAGCTGCGTACCCCATCTGCTTCAAGGTTTGGTGTTAAGTTGTTGAGTTACTGTTGCATTTTTATCAGATTGAACCAGTTTGGCCACTCTTAACTGACCTCTGGGATCAACAAGGCATTATTTAAAGTCACTTAAATCACATTACCTTCCCATTCTAAAGCTTGCTTTGAACTTCAGAAGGTCATATTGACCATGTACACATAGCTAAGAGTTCCTGCTGTGTAATTGGCAAATGTTTTTGTTAACAAGAAGTTACATTTCATTTATATTACATTTACAGCATTTAGCAGACAACCTTATCCAGAGTGACTTACAACTTACAATCTTATAATCCAAGCAATTGCGGGTTAAGGGCCTTGCTCAATTTGAACCCTAGACCTTCTGGTCCAGAGTCCAGTACCTTAACCGTTACCACCCATAAGTTGACCAGTCAAACCTAATGAAGTGGATGGTGAGTGTGTATTTATTTATTTAGTATGCATGTATGTCCAGAGTT
Source organism: Parotocinclus spilosoma (assembly GCA_033117975.1). Taxonomy (NCBI): domain Eukaryota; kingdom Metazoa; phylum Chordata; class Actinopteri; order Siluriformes; family Loricariidae; genus Parotocinclus; species Parotocinclus spilosoma. The sequence continues at coordinate 7,871 of JAVSBV010134027.1, read as the reverse complement.
TGTTTGCAACTGAAAGCACCTGAAATGCAAGTCAGGTCTACTCATGGATTGCTGGATTAAGCTTCAATGCATTCAGCTCTTGCTTGAGTATAACTCCAAGAGCAAGAATTTTGAAGATTTTTTTAGGCGGAGGCCAACATTTTATTCACAGCAGTACGTTTGAAACAATTTGAGCTTCATGTTGCGAACTCACTGACTGTCTGGTGTGTTGGTGTGACATTTGTCCACACAGTAACACAGTGCCTTACTGCAAACAGCGCAAGCATCTCCTGCTTGCACTCTGGGATATGGCACTGATATTTGGAGCTTCAACGCTCATTTAACAGTGAGGGTCACATTGTTTCCCCCTTATTTTCCTTCTGGCAGTTTCTTATTACTTCTAATGACAACATCTGTAACAAAATGTACTGTGCGGTTAACACAATGTCAAATGTAGCCTATAGTTATTTTATATAGCTTAGCCATACTTTAAACTCATGTTATTTTTAAAGCATTTGATGTATTTAAATATTGTTATGGAACCGGTTACATTAAAACCACATGCCTAATGTAGTGTAGCTTCCCCTTGTGCCTCAAAGGCTCCGAGCATTTATGGCATGACCCAGGACACAACCTCTGAAGGTGTCATGCTGTATCTGGGACCAACACATTAACCACAAATACTAAGGTGGGGATTGGAACCTTCATGGATTGGATCCTAGATATGTTTGATCACACTGAGATCTGAGGAATTTGGAGGCCAAGTAAACACCATTAACTCTGTCTTGGTTCTCAAACTATTCCTGAACAATCATTGCACTCTGACAGCAGGTATAAAGGACCCATTGCTATTAGGGCACACATTTGCCGTAAATGGGTCTAATTGGTCCACCACAATGTTTAACTAGGTAAGATGTCTCAAAGTAATGTTTAAATGACTGCCATGACTCTAGGCCTTCCATTGTCCAAAGCATTTTACACATAATGTTATTCATATGCAGGGGTTTTAATGTTATGACTGATAGGTGTACAAAGTGTTTTGAGCAGTATTTGCATTGTGTTTAGCAACCTGCAACAATACATGTTGTTAGTTTTTAATACAGCATATAAACTGTTGTATTTCTTGTTGTAGATCTTCTAGTTGTAGTTTAATAAAGAGACTGGTACATTATAAATTACTTAGATGATAATATATAATTCATAGAATTATAACATATTTTATATACAGTTATTATTATTATTATTATTATATATAATTATTATAATTTATGTTGTTTTCTGCAGACTTTTGCGTTTACAGTGTCGACAAGCCAGGTACATTTGCCGCTACTTAACTTTTAATTAAAAACTGTTAATAAGAAGCAGCAGCACCAGTTGCATCAGCAACACTTGTTTCATGCTCTCATCAATCTGTCTCTGACTGAGAAATGGGGCTTTGGTGCAGCAGATATTAGTCAAACTGCTCAAGCTACACTGAGTCAGCCTGACACGGGTTGTAATCAAGCCATTCGAGAGGAATGTGTCAATGTCTGGCCTGCTTGTAGAAAGGACATGGCAAGGGAATCAAATGTATAAATCTCATTTCAATTGAAAGCGAAACCGGATAGGGCTTTATACCTTCTCCAAGGCTAAAAGGTTTCCACTCACCTGTCACTCCACAGCCCTTCAGTACTCGCTGTAGTTTTCATCTCTGGTAAATAGAATATTTCTATTGACAAAGTTGTGTTCCAGACCAGTTCCATCCCCATACACTAAGATGATCCTACACTTCAGCAAACTTGCTCTGTGTATCGGATGAAATTGCAGACATGCATATTGTTATGCTATTCTATTCAATATTTTATTTTATCTGTTATTTACTTAGTAGTAGTATTAATACAAGGTTACATTTATGTCATTTAGCAGAATCCCTTATCCAGAGTGACTTACAATTAATACCATATTAGAATTCAGGCAATTGTGAGCTCAGTTCTTAAAACTGACATCTAAACCACCCAAGAACGATGGATCTCTTTTACAGTCTTGGTCCTAACAAGGTTTCTGTCCTATAACCTTTATGGAGTTCTATATAAATCAATCTGACTTGACTTGATTTAACAGAATAAAAAGACCGGATGGCAAAACTCTTGGGATAAACTAACTTTATTTCAACCATTTTATGGTTTGGGAGGTGTGTAATATTGAAAAATGCATATCTTGATATTTTGTAATATTGATATCATTCTTGCAAATACTGATAATTGGATGATACTTTGGCAGTGTATATCTAGGGGTTGAAGTATCAAAAGTTTATTTGAACCCATTTCTTATTTATATATATGGTATTAAATGAATTAATAAAGTTGTACTGTATACTTAAGCACTGTACAATAAACACTACACATTAGCTTGTTTATCATTGTATTCATTTTTGGTTGGCTTTTATCATTAATCTTTTTATGCCTCTTGATGGCATATTTGCCCTAAGAATATATGTAAAAGTAAAATATAAAAAAGTTTACAGCAGATTTTTAAATGATCTGCCCTGAGCAAGTGCTATTGCGAGTCTGACATGACACAATATATTATGGCTGGAAAGGGCATATGTGTTACGCAGCTTGATTCATAGTTTTTGCAAGTGGGCTGAGTTCTGATCAAATGACGATTGCTGAGGTATGACTGTTAGTATGTGTTATGGCTTGGGTGAAGAGCAAACCACATGTCAATATAATTGAAATAATTGGGAGAAAAAACGTGAAAGTGTTCCCAAATTTCCATGCTTAGCTGAAAATATGAACATGTGCACTTTTTCTAAAAATCTAAAAGCAAGCTTACATTTACATTTTATATTAACTCTGTGATTTTTTTTTCTTCCCCCACATGAAATCTACAGTATGTTTTCTCCTTTCATCAAATCAATAAAACATCAGGCCCTGAGGACACTACTACCATCCAACCTCATTATCTAACACCAGCTCGTGTTTCCCACTGTTACTTTTTGAAAGCCCCATTAATCCCACATGAAATTAAACTCAAGCACAGGATGGATAACCGTGTGCGAAGACGTACGTTGTTTTTTTTTCTGAAATACGCAGCTCATGTAATCAGTGTTTTTCTATGAATGCAATTTCCAAGTTTTAGTCATGAATCAGTCGTAAAAATTAGAAAGTCAAATTTGCCAGAAGCTTTAGCTATGAAGCCACCTGGATAATTCACTATGAGAAGTGTCTGTGATGTTTCAGTAAATGGAGGAATTTCGGCCCACTCATCTTTGCAAAATTGTTCTAATTCACTTTACTTTATCAGGCAGGTCCTATTGAAGTAATGTTTGATTGAGAACAGGTGTGGCAATAATCATGCCTGGGTGTGGCTAGAGACAATGTACTCAGGTGTGATTAACCACAGGTATAGCATGATTCACACCACTGTAGCTAAACGAGATTACGGTTCTCCATTATTCTAGGTTCCTGTAGGATGAAGGTTAATTTCTGTATGGCTTAATACATGAATTATTAAAGGTTACCCCCTTATGGTATCCCTTTAACTGAAATATACTGCTATATAATTATGTTATGTTATATTATATAACATAATGAAATATCCCCTAATTTTATAAAACATAGTGAAATATCCCCTAATGTATATTTCGGTGTATAAAATTGTTGTGATCGTTGGACTTCCTGGCATTTTCAAAACTCGACCTCTTTTCCGTATTTATTTATTTATATATCTATTTAAATTAGGTAAATTTCAAACTTCTAATCTCTTATTGACAGAGCAGAATAAAGATTGTTTATTTTCATGTAAGAAAAGTATGTTTAAAATTGATTCTTCTGGAGTCAAAAGGAATGTTTTTACTGTCCTATTTAAGATATATTGAAGCTACAATATAATATTTATATGTTTACCATTTAATATGTATGTTTCTAGTCATTTTTAAATGCAGGGCTCCAAAGTTTTTTGGTTTTTTTTGCTTGTCTGTTTGTTTAAAGCCTTGCTTTTTTTCACACTTCAGAAACTGTGAGCAGAATGTAGAGTTCTATTCTTACTAATTCTGACTTAGTCAACACTGTCCAACCTTTTTTAGATGAAAACTATATCATTAATAAATAATTGATTTACCAGCATCTACTAGAGCCTATGGAATAATGGTCATTAGTATAAGCACCTGCCAAGTGTGTGATGTGTTCATCTCTGACACTGAATAATAAACCAAGTTTTGCTTTGATCCCAGTTTCTGGGATTTCTTTAAACTCAACTCTGGGTAAGTAGCTAAACCTCATTTCAGGATATCTACATTGTGGTGCAGTTAGCTATTTCTCAAGTTTCGCGTTTTATTAAAAACAGACATAATATGCCTTTAAAATAATTGAAATGAAGGCAATTTCAAGGTTCAGTGTTTTTTACCATGAAGCAACTCTGTATGTAGGTCAAATTAATAATGTAGTTCCCAGAACTCTGAGGTATCCTTGAGACTTGGAAAGCAAATCTTTAGAAACTACTGACTACGCTTTAAGGTGAAGTAGTCGGCTATGTAACCTTGCCTTGGGATATATTCTACAAAAAAATGGAAATGGCTTTTGAAAGCATTTGGAAGAAGAACAACAACAAACAAGCTGGTGTGTCAGGACTATACATTCAGCTGCTATAATCATGAATGTTCATTGCTACAATGGCTGTACTTGGTTCTTTAGTGCCCTCTGTGGAAATCTATGTGACGAATGCAACTACACGGTGTTAAGTGTTTTGTGGAAAAACTGTCGAGGAGGCATAGAGGGTATCCACAGACGCTATCCGACAGACTGGATGTTATTGATTTACTGGTGGAAGAACTGGAACAGACCAATGCCACAATTCAATCTGAAACACATTAGGAGGTGTTAAATCGCTGATGGGCTGCACATGGTCCCAATCATTTCAACTGGCCACTTTCCCCTGTCTGATTTAATTGCATTCACTGCATATTACCGCTCGGAGAATGTCTGATCTCGTTTAAGGGCCAGGGCTGCTTAGTAATTGAATGGGACACCGCCCGAGAATAGCAGGTGCTGTAAGCACACTGCTATGTAGAGCAACTGGAATGTACAAATTGTACTTAAAATACATTAAATACATCCCAGAGTCATGTGCTGATCTTTTCTTGGTGTCTTATTACTGGAAAGCACCCTTATTGCAATTGGGAATTTGCAATCCTGATCCAATTAATAATGGTAATGATCACTGATTTAGATTTGCTGAAGAGGTTCTATCGCTGATGGTCATATGAGCTCAGTTTTAAAGAGCTTTTGCTATGTATCTCCTGGATAATGGGTATATACCAGACATTTTTACACCCATTTTCAGGATTAATGAGGTATCTTTGCTTGGCCGGAAGAAATGAAGACCGAGGCACAGTTAGGTAACATTTATTAATAAAAGACACACACTAAATGCACATGCATTGGGTAAGTTAAGCCCATAGCCCATATTTATCATAAAAGCTAACAAATGGAAATGAGGTAAACTAAAAATGAACAAAGAGCAACAAAAGCATGGATCTAAACACAGACATAGCTATGATCCTGATGATCCTGTTTGTTGGAATAAATGCACATAATTCAGCTGAGTGGAGACCTCATTATTATCCAGGAGCTTATAAGGAGTGCAGTGGCAGTCAAAGGTCTGTTTATGGGAATGTATGTATCTAGAAGATATAATAATAATAATACATTTCAGACCACAAATGTTGTCCAAAAAGATGTTAAATAGCACATGTCTGTACCCAAGCCTTGGGTCACCATAGCGTTAAATGCCTGTGCCCAAGCCATGGGTCACCATAGCATTAAATCCCAGTTCTGCCAAGCTTTCATTGCTGCATCCTCGAGCAAAGCTTTTAGACTTTTAGACCTAGATCAATTGTAAGTGTAAGGTGTGTAGAACTTGTAAATTCAAATAATATGTATTATTTGAGCTGGTTGTTTTTTCCTGAATTTCCATTGAAGTTAACATTTTTGCTCTGAGAACTAGTTTTTGAAGCACAGGTATTCTGAAAAATACATGACATTCTTTCTTTTGTTCCTTGATGAAAAACGTCTGCAAATTATTTTGGGTTGAAGAGTTCTAGAACAGGTTCACTGGTTACAATCTGTCTCCCCAACAACTTAAGATCTTCCTTTTGAAAAGGATGTCAGTGATGGAGGTGTGTAATTTAGAACGAAGCAGAGGCTGTAAATTGGAAAGAAAACACAAGCCCATTTTAACTGGCATAGTTTATAATGCGGATGGTTGTGATTGAATTTTTTACTCGTCTCCTTAGTGATAAAACCTTTGAATACTGTTAATAAAATTCCTAGTTTTTCAAGTTTCTAGTGGGTTGTATTATCTATGAACCAGGATAAGTGTGCCATATATAACTGATTGAAATGACTTGACAGACGTTATGATAAAGCAACATTATTTACAAAATATAATATTATATTATAGAATATTATATTATATTTTGTGCATATTGAAATATAATGTTTATACCTTATGGCTCTCTAAGGTACAACATTTAGCCCAGTTAAATTGGGGAGTGCTATTTAAAACATCTGTCTATAGATTTGGAATATACCTGATTCAATTTTGTTTTATTGTTAGAAAATCAATTGGGAAAATGCAGCAAGGTAACGTCTACCTGTCAAATTCAAAGTCAGATTTATTTCTATAGTGCTTTGCACAAAAGATTATTGTGTCAGAACAGCTTTACAAATATCTAGGCCCACAACCCTAATTGAGCATGCCTAATTCAGCAGTGGCAAAGAAAGTTTTCCTAAATGTAACTAAGAAACCTTGGAAGGACCCTACAGAACCAACCTCCTTCATGTAGTTTGTATGAAGAAGTCATACAGTGTTTATGAATACACAGTTTGAATACACAGATCCAAATGTAAATGTTCAAAGAAAATATAAAATAACAAAATATAAACTAGAATTGGTGCTGGAAGAACAGCTTGAAAGAAAAAAAGAAAATATATAGCTATAAATATTAAGCGGAGTCTATACAAGGAAGTGTGCTGCAGGACACATATCCTCAGAGTACTGGTAATTCCAACAATACCCAATGCAAGTTTAGTTTTATCCACTCAGGACTATGGTTTATGAAGAAGTTCTCTCAGTTCAATGCCTTCTGTCCTGTTCTGATCACATCTGTACATTTTAGGCCATATTTGGCCATTATGAAATCCCTGCTGCTTTGCTAGAGTGGATTGATCATTGCAGTAACTGAATGTGTGTCATTGGGAGACCTGAAGAGGTCTAGAATACAATAACTGCGGTGTTGAGTCAGATGGGACAGGACAGGCTTCGGGTTCCATTCTGCTCCTGGATGCCAGGCTGAGTTGATTGACAGTGTTTGCTAATGTTGACGACCGTGTCCTTCCCTCAGTGTTCTTTAGAGTCACAGCCTGTCAGAGTGACAGCAGGAGGCCGTGTTTGTTGTTCTCACCCCTTCTATCTCTGCTGATTCTTAACCACATACTGCTGTGTCCTTCTGGCTTTAAGATGATCATGCTGGGGAAAACACCAGAATCACATGAATTGATGTCTGATATTTTTCCTGGGATGTTTTTGGTTTGTATTTTCATTTTTTATGGATCATATCAGTACAAAACCCTGTGTGTTTTGTGGTTTATAAATCTGGGTTGCTAGTTTGTTCATCCCTGGTCAAATCACCTATTGTGGTATAATGGTTTAATGGTATTTGTTAAATAATCAACACCTTAGATAAGTTTACTGCAGTAGTATGTTTTAATAGTAAATATTAAGTGAGGAAGCATGGTGACAAGTGGTAAGTGGGTTTGTTGTCTCATAACATGTATTAAGATCAATAAAATGATCAATAGTTGCAATTTGATTAGTGCTATCTCTCTCTCTCTCTCTCTCTCTCTATAGAT
>JAVSBV010134011.1:0-17107 GCA_033117975.1 Parotocinclus spilosoma | reverse complement strand
GGGGGCTAAATGTGGGTAGAGTATTCTAGAGAGGGGGGCTAAATGTGGGTAGAGTATTATAGAGAGGGGGGCTAAATGTGGGTAGAGTATTCTAGAGAGGGGTTAAAGGTGGGTGGAGTATTATAGAGGGGACTAAAGGGCACATTTAAGCAAAACTCATCTCCACCCACCTGTGATAAAATGTGACCTGTACTGAAGTTTAAAACTAAAACTTCCATTAAATTCTCTCTAGAGATTTGTTCCCATTTTAAACCAAGGAAAAGAAAAGACTCTTTTCAGAGAATAAGGAACTTGACTGCTTTTGCTGACTTTTTTTCTCCACTGGAGAGACAAGGCTGTTTTCTGCCGTATCATTATTTAATCAAGCTTTGGGGCTAAACTTGAGCTGTCTGAAACATCTCTAATGATACACTCCAGACCTGCCATAATCTCTAACACAAAGTTCTACAGGCACAAAAAGTTTTCTAATAGAGAAGCTGCTGGTGGCCATGAAGACGTCTTCGACTATTTCTTTTTTTTTCTTACACTGAACTGAAAATGTTCCATGACTATAAAGATAAATCCATGGGCTAAAATCATGGATACACTCCAGATGTGTCATGATGAGGATCCCGGGTGTAATTGGACCGCCTCAAACTCAACCCCTTTATAGACAGAAGGAACTCGAACTTGTAATGCTGGACGTCCTGGGGTGACTGGGTTGGCAATCAAACACAGGCACGCACTCTGAACAACACCTGCTGACCTGGTTTTCTCCTGAAAAGAAGAAACCGAGAATCCCTGATACCTTGGTCAAGAAGAGGAAGCCCTCATGCCCATTTGTGAGAACTGACCTAAACTTTGCCTCAGAACGTTCATTCCTCAAATCCCAGCCCTACCATTCTACTGTTGGGTCTTTCAGAAGGTCCCCAACCCAAAATCGCTTGGATTCTAAGACTGTATCAGTTTGCTGCATAAGGAGAACCTACTAAATGCCTAAATGTAAATGAGGACTTGGTTTATGCATTGCTTTCAAAATGGGGACATGTAGTCTTTACAAAGACATACTGCACACCCACACCCACACACCCACGCACAAAAAACGCAGGAAACGCAAACAGCAGGTGAGCACCAGCGCCACAGAATTTCCACACATTACACACGGTCCCAATGAAAGGAAATATGTAGGACACGGAATATGGATTGAGGCCCTGCACCTCCCCAGCTCTGTTAATGAGGAGGTGCGTAGTGGAAGTGCACATGAAAAAGGAAATGTGATTCGATTCTTTCTCCAGCATTTTCAACCCAACCTCTATGATCTGCAGTGGGTGTGTAACTGCCTATTTTATTTCATCACTGCATTATTAAGGGACTCGCACAAAACCAATGTAAAAGCTCACAGACTGTGGTTCACATGGTTATAAAAGGCCCATCTAATGACCAAACGAGTCCCAAACTCCAAAGGAGCCTCTTAATTGATTCACATTGCATCCTTGCTTTTGCTCATCAGGGCCATGGGGAGGTGGCACCTATCCCAGGGGAATACAGGGCACTATGTAATTAATGAGATACCAGTTCACAATGTGATTGTAATGTTAGCTGTTATAGCACTGGGGGAGGATCTCACAGTCAGCCTCCCCTCCCTAAGATACAGGCGATATTTCCATTGTCTGTAGACGACCAGTGGGTCCGGATCTGAACTGTTAGACAAAAGGATTTGCGAGTTTAAATCCCAGCTTTGGCCAAACTGCCACACTTTAATCCATTATATTATAGCTCTTAACCTTCAGGTGCTACGTTCATTCATTCATTCTTTTGTTGCTTGATGCTTAGGGTTGAGGAAATATCTGTGCCTACAGAGCAACACAGTTTCAAACCACCCGATCAATCGTAGAACACACACACACACACACACACACACACACACACAAGTGCACTAAGGGCACTTTGAAAATGTCAGTTTACCCAAGATATTTCTTGAATGTGAGAGGAAACTGGAGTACCAGGACTAAGCCCAGACGAAAATATGGAGAACATGTAAACTTCACACAGGTGGATTCTGGGGTCACGATTGAACCAGGGCTCTCATAAATGTGAGGTAGCAGCGCTAACCATCGCACCACCACCCCGCCCTGTCTGCTTTTGCCCTTTTTAATTTCCCATCGACATTTGTTGTGGAAATTTTATGACACCGTCAACAAAAATAAAGATGTGAGCAAAGATTAGTGAGAGAAGCTAGTTTTTTGTGGGCATTACAGACAGACTTGGTGTGTTTGTTGTATAAGCTTGTGCTTTACTACTAGCAGGATGAGATTTTCTGCTGCCAACTCAGTGCTCATTTGTTTGGGCAGCAACCATGACAGTGGAGCTCTGAATGATCTGCCTGATTTTAGTTCATCCGAACAAGATGCAGAAATTAGAACCGACTTCGATTCATAAATCTTACACAGCCTCGCAGCCTTTCCGTTTCAGCCTCGATGTGTGGTTTTTTTTTTCCTCTCCAAAGTGTCTGTAAAAAGAGTCTGTTAAAATCAGAATCAGTTTGAAAAGGTCTTCATTTAGCCGAAGACTTGATGCAGCAGATTAAAATAACCTGAAGTTCATTGCGTAAGCATAAAAAGAGGGTGATCTTCCTCCCACACGCAGCCTCTTTTTTTCTTTTCACGTTTTAGCTTTGCTTTTCCTGGTCAGGTTCATGGGAGATGCAGCAGATACGAAGGTTATGGAGAAAACATCTAGCTCAAAGCACCAAGACAAATATTTATTAAATGTAGCTTTCTTGGAGTAATTCATATAAATTTTCACTTTCTAATCATTTAAAGGTTCTTGGTGGAAAATGACTTTGGTTGGTTTCGTGCTAAACAACAAAGTTGGGTTTCACAGACTTTATAATCAAAAAGAATTAATAACATGTTATAAAGCCTGAAAAAGTCCAGGAACAGATGGCGCTTGATCATCAACTGTCATGAAAAACAAGATTAAACCCCTTAAAGGCTAAAACACTTCACACCTCCAAGTTCAGATATTTATTAAGGAGGAAAAAAAGCTCCATTTATATTTATCTTATTTAGACGTCCTTATCCAGAGTGACTTACAATTCAAACAGTCTTACAATCCAAGCAATGGTGGGTTTAAGTGCCTTGCTTAAGGACCCAACTGTGGCAGCTTGGCAGAGGTGGGATTTGAGCCCTGGACCATCAGGCCCAGAGTCCAGTACCTTAACCGCTAGGCTACCACAGTCCCACAAACGTATGGTTTGTGGTTTATTTGGATTTACTGTATGTAATATTAGCATAATGTTGTACCACTTACATCCTTTAGCAGACACCCTTATCCAGAGCGACTTAAATAGCAAGCAATCGTTTGTTAAGGGCCTTGCTCAGGGACCAAACTATGCCAGATGTGGGATTTGAACCCTGGACCTTCTGGTCCACAGTCCAACCCCTTAACCACTAGGCACCACAAACCAGAAAGTAGCATAACTAAAAAAGCTCAAATAAACCAGGGATGTTCTATGGAGGACACTAAGCTTAATGAGCAGCATTCGTTTTGCTTAATAAGTCGTAGGGCACTGACGACTCGCACCATTCAGAAGTGAATCTTTAATTAGGCTCATGAGGTAGAGGTTTTTTTGAGGGATTGGGCTTTTAAGGGAGCAGTCTAAACTAAAATAACGTTTTACTGAAACGGGTGCATTAAGATAAACTGCAAGTGTTCGTGACTGTTGAACCAAACTTCACTCAGCAGACATGTAAACGGTAAGGAGGACATTTATTTATTTGCAGTGAAAGGGTCAATTAATTTCAAACCTAATTAGTCTTGTTTTTGGTAGACTGAAGTCACAGGGAATCAAAGGATAAAAAGTATCCCATTACGCATTAACAGCTAATTCTGTGACGAGGTAATGGGACTCATTCCCTCATTGCTTTTTTTTTTTAAACGAATCGCGCTACTCATTACTGGTGTTACTCTGTGGGCTGTCAGTCTTTTGTCAGGGTTAGTACAGATTTATAGGAATTTTAATTAACTTTCAATACTTTAATCACTGAATATCTGTTTATATCAAACTAAAGCAGAATTTGTTCCTTGCCGATCTGTTTACACAGCAGGTAAAGGTGACCCAGATCTTGTTTTGCAGTGACAGTCAGATAAAACACTAATAAATGCATAATGGGTGTTTTTATGACTGTGGTTTCCAAGGTTGTCTTTTAGTTCTGAATGTATTTTAATAAAGCAAAAAAAAAAAAATAATAATAATCTGTGCAGTAAGCTCGTTTAGAGGCTCGAAATATTTTAGAGCTTCAATTGTTTTAAACATTTTTAAGTTTAATAAAGGTTAAAATCATTTTAAAAGTTTGTGACAACAAACTTTAGCCTGTCGCCAAGGTTAAATAAGCATTACAAATCGAAACCTTTATCTGAAGAAGTCAAATTAATAAAATCTCACCTATTGACCATTAGTAGCATAAATATTAAAAGTTCCGTTTTCCAATGTCGCCTTCTGACCCTTTTCTCCTTCCATATCCAACTGCTCTTTTTCTATTTATATATAAACAATGTTAAAAGCTTTATGACATGGTTTCCATAGCAGAGCAGCTACATAAGTTTTATATCACCAAGCATTAGATGGAAGGTGTAAAGCACACCGCCACTGTACTCTGGAGGAGAAGCTCATTGTCAGATTACATCCTAAAATTTGTCAATTTATTTATTTTAAAAGTCTGACCCGGTCGCACAAGGTAGGCGTCTTTTCCAGGGACTTGACCGGCGTCCTCTCAATGGCCAGTAGAGCTGGGGTGCTTAGCCTACCTTGGTCCATTGTGTTGTATGTTAGACTGACACCTTTTTAAAGGGGAAGCTTTTCTACACCTACAGATGGCGCTCCGATTGTTGCCACTAACAATAACAGTTTGGTCTTTCACTGCTGTAAAAACAGCTGAGGAATTGTCCTATCCAACAACAAACTAACAAAACAATATTAAACTCGAATGCTGAAATTATGCTAAACTGAAACAAGACAATAGCGAGTTTGTTTTTTTTACAGTGTAAGAAATGAGCAATTGAAGTCAAGTAATTTCACAAAGCAAATAGCATGAAATGTGTTTGTTTGTTTTTCGACTTCACCTACAAAATCAAATCAAAACAGGATTAAACTGATTCTCCAATCATAATGTGGAAGCTCAGCGTCCAGGGTCAGCCAAGGCCCGCCCACAGTTAGATTCACCCCCAGAGACTCTGAACGTCTGGGGCAGGACAAAATCGAGGAATTTATCCAACAACCATCAAGTTTGCGGCAATGAAAATAATAAAGTTCCATGGAGCCCCATTGAAGTGAATGGACGCTCAGCTTCTACAGGCAAACATCGATCATGGACCATAAGAAAATGATTTATTACAATCTGACATTACAGGAATGTATAAAATGTTAAAAGTTGATTTGTAATTAGTGGCTGATTCTGAATGACCTTGTCAAGAAATTAACATTGTTAACACAACTGTACATATTTGACTATTACATTTTTGATGTTTTAGGGGAAGCGGAGTTTTCCTCGCAGACATCGTGGGTTGGTGGAAAAGTTTTCCGTGTGGTGACAAATTATCATGTCTATCTGGCATTCTGAGTCCAAGTTTGGTGAATGTCAGGAGAACATTATATGCGTGACAGTTTGGTAGACGAGGGATAATGCCATGGGGTTGTTTTAGGGGTCGACCTAGACCTCTTTGTTCCAGTAAAGGAAAATCTTAATGCTACAGCATCCTAAGACATTTTGGAAATCTGTTTGGGGAAGGCACTTCTGTTCTCTCACTCAAAGCACGTCCATAAAAGGATTTCTGTAGTCCAATGTCTTGGACTATGTGCCAAGTTGCCAAGCTGCCATTGTTGGGACCTAGCGCAAGACCTTTAACCCACAGTTGCTTGGTTATAAACCATGACCAAATGCAAGACAATCTGGACAAGAGCGTCTGCTTAATAACTAAACGTAAATTTACATTTACAGCATTTAGCAGACGCCCTTATCCAGAGCGACTTACAACTCATACAGTCTAACAATTCAAGCAATGGTGGGTTAAGGGTCTTGCCTAAGGACCCAACTGTGGCAGCTAGGCAGAGGTGGGATTTGAACCCAGGACCATCAGGTTTATTTAGGTCCAGTACCTTAACCACTAGGCTACCGCAGTCCCTAAATGGTAAGCTAATGGTGGGGTGAGCTTGGTATGGAAGAAATTGACTGGCCCACACAGAGACCTGACCTCAACCCCAACAAACAGCTTTGGAACGAAGAATTGTCTACCTGTGAATAGATCATTAATATTTCTATACAAGGATTAATCATAACTAGTTATTTATATGCCCGTTGCCTGGCCCCTTCCCAAATCAAATAATTAATCCCTTTAGTCATGATTACATCACTGGAGTTTGTGTTATTAAATTAGAGTTATGACCATGTGGAATAAACCCAAAGCGGCAATGTTTGACCAAACTGTCCTCATGGCTGTGTTGACTGCTTTCCCAGCAAATCCGTAACCAAACATTACAAACAGGCATAAAGCCTAAAACAGCAACGGCTTACAAAGGGTTTGAGAAAGCCACGCGATGAAGAAAAGTCACACCAGGGTGTTTTGAGCCTCAGACCAGGGATATTAGTGTGAAAAAATAAAGCAGCTAGACACAAACACAAATATTGACCTTAAGGGGAGAATAAAAAGCAAATAACAGCATCGAGTGTGGCCACGTTCTGCTTTTCGCCCCTCTGGAAAGCTCAAACAGGATTTTAGAAGCGTCTGTCTGTGGCTGTGGAACGACAGGGAGCCAAAGACCAAAGGATCTCATCATAGAATCTGTTTACTCTGGTTTATCCGCTGTTCACAGTCCATAACGGCTCTCGCGTCACATGGACATGGTGCATAACAGGCACAGAGGAGAGGGTCAACACCAGAAACACAATGCAGCAGAAACAGAGGACACTTCAGCACAGTGTATCTCAGAACAGCCATGCGACAGCTTCTCCTAACAATGCCATTCTCATCTCACATGGGCAGAAACTCTGCTTCAGTTCCAGCCTTAAAAACGCAGCACAGACTTTCTCCCCCAGCCAGATGTTGCATTTACTAATGCATGACTTGAAATATTCACATTAGAGGTTGCTCAGACCCTCCCCAGATGTGGCTTGTCAGTTCTGATGAAGGAGAACATGGGGCAACAATCATGACCAAGAAGATTTAGCTCCAGGGTTTTTCCCTCTATCCTCTGTTTGCTACCTCTTTTTTTATTTTGTCTGCTTTTCTTTGCTGTCACCCCCTGTGGAGTTCACTGCTTAGAAATGTTCTGTCAAACTACACCAGGGCTCTCTAGGTTTCACAGCGGATGCATCTCCCGTGGCATTTTAGAAGAGCTTGGTAATAGGATCACAAAATGTAATGCTGGGTATAGATTGTATTGAAATTTGTACACAAGTCATCAGAAATGTACCTCAATTTAAATCAGTGGATCTCAAAGCGGGGGGGCACAGGCATTAGAAAAGGGATTTTGCTACCAATAAACTGTGGACTAATGGACTACATACCAGGTCCCTCTGGGTGTCTGATTTGTTTATCTTATCTTACTAATTATAAATACAGACAAATCAAAATTGAGTAATCAATAAACCTAACATCTTTAAACTGTGGGAGGAAACCTGAGAACCCCAAGTAAACCCACACAGACACGACCCAGGCCGCTCCACCCTGGGCTGAACCCAGACCTTGAACCCAGACCCTTCTTGCTGTGAGGCAGCGGTGCTACATCATCCGCACGGCTAAAAATGATTTGATGAAATGTGCATAAAACTTGAGCTCCTCGTGTCTCAAATCTAAAAACAAACCAACGACCAACTAAACATTTTACAAGGTGCAATCCAAGCCATTGGGACAAGGGTCTTTGCTAGCCGTGGAAGAACGGCAGGGCTTTGACATGAACCCATTCAGCTTTGCTCTAATACCAGACAAACAGCAGAAGGACAACTGGTGTCTGAGTGGAACCACTGAGGTGCATATTTAAAAAACGAAATAACTAAATAAAAAAGTTGCTTTCAAACCCCAAAACATGCTACGCCAGAAACAGGTTCCATAAGATCAGGCCCCCCTGTGGTTTACACCCACCTACATGCCAATGGGAACACTTTCAAGGATAAAGAGATGCACAGGATAGAGAGGAACGCTGGCTTAAACAGAGAGTCAAAGATGTCATTTACAATTGCTTTGATTGAAAGATTATTAACTATAAATCGCTCTGGATAAGGGCATCTGCTAAATGACGTAACCGTAAACGCAGTTTGCAGCAAGATTAACACCGGTAAATTAAATTTGTAGCATTTTATGGGTCACTTCAGCTCAAGTGTCTTGGCTGTGCATGTGTAAGAATGTTAAAGAGCTCAGGAGGACTGCCACATCAAGAGACTGATGAAGTTTGACGCATCTCTGTAGGGTTGAGTCTGCCTCATCATCATGTGTGGTTCAACAAGAATGGAAAGGAAAACCCATGAAACTGACTGTCAGGCCAAAGCAGTCCCAAAAACAATTAATAAAACAAGAAGTTCCTGTAAAAAAAACAAGACAGGTTATTAGAGGTTTGCCTTTTGAGAACCCTGTGCTAATCTGGGCCGACCTTCTGTAAGGGCATTACGTAATATACTGCTCACACAAATTAAATCATTAAACATCCCCTGATTTGTGTGAGCACTGTAGTTTGTCACAACATATCACCAGTTAATTTGGTGTTTATAACCCTAGTCCTTCAAGTAAATACTATCCCCCATAAGCCAACAGACTTGTTAGCTTTACATTGTTATGCAATTTCAATGTCTGGTCTGGGGTTCAAATATGATCAAACTTTCCCAAATCCTGCCTTTAAGCTGCCGTAATATTTAATGTCCAATATTTACTGTTTGATTGATTTCATGGCATTTTGTTTGTGCTATCAGAGGATATGACCCTGGAAATGTTTCCATGTTTTTATTACTCTTATTATTGTCGACCTTTGCATTATTTATTGCCTTTGGTCCTGTTCGTCTCCCCGTGAGCTATGACACACGTTTTGTTTCTTTAACTACAATCTTACCTCATCTCGTCTTATCTTAATACATGTCGGACTGACAGAAAACTAGCATGAGCGAAGCTCAACACCTGCTGCCAAAAGACTGAAAGCTGAACTTTTTTGGTGTTTCACGTTGTATAAAAGATACAACTAGAATAATTACTGCTTTGTAGAGTACAGTAATGATCTAAACGTTTTCATTCTGAATTTTAATTAAGGTCATTGTTTAAAACAAAACACTACGTTCAAACTCTCTCATCCACAGTTTGACCATAGTGATGTTCGGCCAACATTGATTCACACAATGTAACGCAAATGTTAGCGTTATTACCTTTTTAGTGGCGTTCTTCTGCTATTTTAGTAATGAACATTACCAAGTGAATGTATATAAAACACCTGAAAAGCTGAATTACAAAAACATGTCTCAAAAAGGGAGCACAGAACACAAAGCTACCTAAAGATAACGAAGAGCCCTTGAGAGGGAAGGACCAGACAGTTCAATAAGGTGAATAAAATCTCCTAATTCAACCAAATAAGGATTAATGGAGCATATCCATTTGAGTCTAGTGTTGGGTTAAAAAAAGCATTTTAGAACAAACTTTGGCAGCCACCGGGCGTCTAGCATTAGACAGTGCTATAATTATCACACTGTGTGACACTGATATTCAATTCAATGACGAGAAATTAATTAATACTTGTAATCTTGCTCTGGTTTCTGCATCACAGAGTGAGATAGAGTGATAAGATCAGAAAGGTTTTATGTGAATGCCAACATTCCCCCTCGATTTTCTGTATAATACCTGTACCTGTAGCACTCCGTATCAATCTCTTCTTCATTACAGTTTTGCATGCACCCGACTAATTAACCCGATTTCTGATTTCTCAATGGTAACGTTCATTGATTTTAGCACAAATTAGCCCAGACCCAGAGCCCCCACCTCCTGCAAAACGATTGTAGGCTTAGTCCTTTACTTCCTCAGCATTTCTACTAAAGCATGGCCCTGTACATTATCACCAACTGTACACGGCTTACATAAGTGCATTAGCACTCTGCAACTGTAATACAGCAAAGATGAAAGTCTGCACTTTCAGACAAAAACGGTTTGAGATGCAGACACAACAGGGGCGCTCTATCAACAGAGCTGGTCCACGTCCAGTCAGCATGGTGTTTCTCTAAACAAAGTGACACGCTGCACAAATTGCTTCATATCACCCTGTTAAAATGCTGCCGTTTCTTATTCAAGTTGGAGCTGTAAGCTAAAAGTAAGTGAAGTCAGGGTTAAGGGCCAGGTCACGATCAGTAATGAATTGTACCTTCTCCATGGATTTTTCCAGCACATTTAGAGATGGGCGGAGTAGTAAAGTCACAAGTATTATTAAAATAAAAAAACAAAACCCTTCCTTATAAACTAGAATGTGGCAGTGATGGCAAAGGTTAAAGTCAATGGGCACATAATGGGTTCATTTATTTATTCTTTCATTCATCAAGGGCAGTGCACATTAATGTAAATATGCCAGAGCTAGCTTTTTTTTTTTTAAATATGTAGTACTGGACTGGTAGTAACAGATTATTGTAGATTAACGTCAAATATGCGACAAACTCTACAAAAGAAGAAAAGCACTATATAGATACTGCTTACCAAAAATAGGGTTCTTCTGTCACCCCTTTCCTTCTGTAATACGAACTCATTTAGGGTTCAGTGGGGGCGAGGCAAGTCTGTGTAAAACCTTAAAATTCAAGCAGCTATAAAAGATATACGACTTAAAATTGTGCCATTTAGTACATATTTTATACCAGGAAATGATGGTTTAACAGAGTATGCATGGTTAAATATAACGAATAAAAAGGCACAAGTAAAATAAATATTTCAACAATCTGGAGTCAGTGAAAAACTTTTAATTGTGCAAAGGCTAGATTTTGGGCTTTAAATATGCACATTTATTGTCATGAAATTACAGCCTCCTTTGCATAAACAGATGCATTTTAAACCTCAACTGCAAAAAAGTAATGATATAATAATAAAATAATAGGAGGTTCTTAAATAAAAGCCTATTCCCTTGTGTCTTGCGTTAAACTGATCAGAGGAAATGAAACTTTCAGGACGGAGATCCTTTATTTATTTTTCCGTTTTTAAAATGGGGTCATTAGAACCCGAACAGAGGAGCAGGACTAAGCAGGTGGCTGCGTCGGGTTTTTTTCTGACCCCGTTACACACGAATGACTCTCTCTTACACACACACACACACACACACTCATACACACGAGATGAATAATGCATCCTCCATATGCACAATGGCCCTCCAACACACTGCTAATAATGCTCCATAATGTTGCTCCATTATTTATCTGTATGAAAAACTATTTCCGCTAAATGTAAAAATAAAAAGCCTTTCTCCCATCCATTTTAGCCTGCTTTCCTATCATGCTATGACAGGTACCAAAATTATTGCTACCCATACGATCTTTTTTTGATAAATGAAATTTCTTTCTTCCTTTTATTGCTTTTTATTTAACCCTTTAGCAGCCTTGTTTTATTGTTTTTCTTTCTTTGTGTTTAGTTCTTGTTTACTTGATGATCAAATTAAATAATAAGACTGTTCACCCACATTGTACTTTAGATTAATCCCAGCTCTGCATTGGGTACTTTCTTTAAGCTAGATTTTAACCATCAGCTTTGTCACTGCACCACAAAAGTCAACTGATTTCTTGTTTAAAATGCAAAACAATCATTTTCTTGTGCACTTAAAACATTTTAAAATTAATGAATATAAGCAATGAATATTACAGTAATGTGAGTATATATATATATATATCTTAATGTACCCATATTAATTTACTTTGTTCTCAAAGCATTTAAACCATCACAACAGTCCATTTAAACAAATCAATACAAATAAAAGATATCACAGTGTCAGATTACAGGCTGCACATATGTACACATCTATTAATCCTTTACTTTAGTTATCTTTCAGTTTAAAGCAGCTTTATTAATGTGATCTGATTATATTACACTAATGCATTCACATCTGTCACTCAATTAAAACCAGTTATGAGGTAACATGAGTACACGGGTCCGAGAGTAGGCATATAAATCGAAATAAACTCGAGTCTGGCGCTCAAATTCAGAATAGAATCTAATATTTACTATATTATGTACATCTGTCTGTATTACACCAATTAAATAAAATGAATATTAAGTGCCTTAAAGTTAATTGGATTTAAAGTAGACAGACATGATGTACTGGTGTGTACCCCCCAAAAAAACAAATGAGCATTTCTGATGATTCACAACTGATAAAGGTTTAACATGCACTTAGAACTATCAAAGTGATGGAAACTTAAGCACTCAGTAATTATGGTACATGAAAATAAATGAAACGGCAAAGACAGTTAATCAGAATGAAATAAGTGAGAATATAAATTGATAGCAAAGATGAGATATGGAGAGGCACCCAAAAAAAGCATAAGAAAACAGAAGAAAAAAGTAGGAAATAAAATTGAGGAAGAAATAATATGAAAGAATTAAATTCAAGCAAGAAAAAAAAAAAGTGTGGGGAAAGACAAAAATAGCAGAAAAGAAAAAAAGCACAATAAAGGCTTGTCAAAATGGCTGAAGAATAAACATAAGAAACAAGCAATGGATAAAAGGGGAAAATGAGATGGTACCAGGGGTGGGAAAAGGAATAAAATGGGGATGTAAATTTTACAAAAACATAAAGGCACAAGAAAAAGGGAAAAAGAAGAAAGCAAAGCCGAGAAGAACGGAAAACTTTTAGGAAGGAAAAAAAAAAAAAAAAAAAAAAAAAAAGGCCAGCGGTGTTATAATAATTAAGGCAGTGGACTACTGATCAAGCCCCAGCACTGCCAAGTCACCCTGTTAGGACGAATGAGCATGGTCCTTGACTCATAGCCTAAGTCGTTCTGGCTATGGGATTCTGAACCAGATGGTCCAAGGTTCAAATTCCACCTCCACCAAGCTGCCACTGTTGAGCCCTTGAGCAAGGCTATTAACCTACAATTTCTTGGATTGTAAGACTGTAAAACAGAGACAAAAGAAATACAAAAGAAGAATGCAACATAAATCAGAGAGTAATAAAAGAAAGACAGGCAACGCAGAAAACAACAGAGTAAAGAAAAAATAGTGAGAGAGAAAAGATAGCATGACGTATCAATGCACAGTTTGAATGTGTGTGTGTTTTGATGCACCTGGCTCTCATAACTGCATCCTCAAAGCAATGTAACACATTCTCTGTAATGAATAACTCATCATACGTATGTGTGTGTGTGTGTGTGTGTGTGTGTGTGTGTGTGTGTGTGTGTGTGTGTGTGTGTGTGTGCGCACGCGCTTGTTTGTTTTCAGGTCTGTTTATTTCACACCTGAGACAATTCAGAATGAGCAAAAAACACACGAGATTAATGCTGTTAATATAAATGCCATTTATGGAAGAAATAAAAGTACAACAAATAGAACGACACTGCTGCCAGTGTGGTTGTGCCATTATCAGAGAAAGATTTGTGTGTGTGTGTGTGTGTGTGTGTGTGTGACAGACGGAGGGAGAAAGACAGACAGAGCCTTGGTAACATACTGTATGTTCTGGAGACTTTTTCATTGACACAACGATTACTCAGTGTTATACAAAAGGTTTCTGTAGAATTTCTGTAAATTTGTGGGTTTCTATCCTACTGGGGATATAAAGTACACAATCTCAACAACAAGTTCCCTTTTCTATCACACACACAAACACACACACACAAACACATTCTCCAATGAGACGATGTTAGAACAAGTTTCACAGTGTTTAATGAACAGTAGACACCTGATATAACCTGGGTGAACACAGTAAAATACAAAAAAGTTCTTTAAGAAAACCTGCTCCAGAAGTGCAGATGACCTCAGACTGGGGTGACTGTTCACCATTCAGCACAACAATAATACTGGGATTTGAACCCCAGTACCTTAACCACTAGGCTAGAACAGTCCCTGGTCAGGGTCATGGGCAGGAACAACCCTAGATAACGTGACAAACCAACATCAAACACGCACACAACCGACACGCACACAACCGACACGCACACAACCGACACGCACACAACCGACACGCACACAACCGACACGCACACGATTCCAGAACAGAAAAAATGGCAGTAATTAAAGTATGGATACACGGCATTCAGTGTCCTAAACGCCTGAATAGCAGAAAACTAGTATGAGCAAACTGCTGCAACACCTGCTAACAGAAAAGAGAAATCCAGTCTTGAAGGCAGTAAAAAAAAAAAAGAAGTTTCTATCGTTTGTATAAAAATAAGATTCACTGTATTATAAATGTATGAAATTATGTTATGTTTTTTCATGAGTATCAAATTATTCCATTTAATATTGCTGTTTAAAATAAAACACTACAGTCGACATCCCAGGTTATGATACTGCTGATAAAGAGATAGATCATCCTAAAAGTGCAGTCACTTTTATTTTTAAGGCTAACAGGTATTTGCTGTCCTAAGCTCATTTCAAACTTAAATATATCATCACATGGTCTTCAGTTTATCTGGTGGACATTGTGACGTCGAGCAGTTAAGATTGATTTAAAATGTCTTTTATTTAAAAGTGCAGATAAATATTAAAACGTTCTGAAAGCTCAGTACTCAGAACAGAATGAGTCACACGTTTGCCTTCAAGGAGCTTCCTCACACCAAGACTGAGGACCCGAGTGTCAACAGTCAAGAGAGCAGGAGACCTCAGTGTGTGTGTGTGTGTGTGTGTGTGTGTGTGTGTGTAAATACGTTAGCTCTGAGCAGCAGGACTTGGTGGGAGAGCATGCTAATGAGCGCTTGTGCTAACACATGGGGAAAGTGTTTACAAAGTGCATGTGATGGGCTCATTAGCTGCCGCATGATGTGCTCCTACAGGACATATGGACACAATGTCTCTCGCTTCATCCGCATTGCTTAGCAACACAAACCAGTATTTACAACACAGAATGGTGCAAAAGTTTGGGCGCCCCTGGTCATGTTTTTAATTTGACTGACAGCAGTGGCATGTGTTGTGCCGCGTAGCTTTAGCCTGCACAAAGCCTCAAAACAATCTGCTAATAGATAGCAAAAGAATAAAGGTTCTTTACTTAAATGCAAACTGATTAAAACCTTTAAGTAAACACTGATTTACATTTACAGCATTAGTGATTTACAGTTCATAAAGCCACACAATTCAAGCAATGATGGGTTAAGGGTTTTGCTTATGGACCCAACTGTGAGGTGGGATTTGAACCCAGGACCATCAGGTCCAGAGCCCAGTACCTTATCCCAGTGTACCCACTGTACTGATGTTACTAAATGTACTTCTAGATAAAAAGTAAATTATTTCTTTTCAAACGGAGGCACAGATTCATGACCCTGAGGGAACATCAGTTTGTACAACTGCATTAATCACCTGAAAACATCATACAAATAATAATAATATCGTCTTTAACTAATCACATCATCACAGAATACAAAATACTGTGTTTAAAAAAATGAAAGCAGTACTAAAGCAGTAAATCATGAGTTAAATATATTAGCTTTTATTAAATATTAAAGTTATAGTTTATAGACGTTCTGAAACATTCCGTCCAACAAACTGCAGCCTCACCACTTTTCAGAGCAGCTCTCGTTTTAAACACGTCAGTACACCAACTATAAAAAGTACAGAATATATTTAATATCTTAATATTTTTTTTATACATCTTACATTAATCACACCTTGATAGCTAAAGTACCAAGCCCGCTTTGCACATAAAAAGTACAGATTTCTCTTTTGAAATGCAGTAATGTATGGTTATAGAAATAATCACGTAAATTAGGACTTCCTAAAACTTCATTAATTTCTGTTCCAGTCTCACTGTGGGTTTTGATTCAGACACCAGCAGAATAACAGAGGCTAGTGTACACCATCTCCTCTTTATCACATCTTCTTCCTGTGCTCTCCATCCTTTACCTCCGTCCTCCTCACCATGTGAATGCCAGACCTATTGAGCATTTATCCTTCATTTTTCTTTCCTCTATATCGGCACCTCAGCTGTCTGAACTTTAACTACCGTCTGATATTTAACCATAATCCTTCGCTGAAGATACAGTTAGATGGAACCCATACTGCCATATCAGCTTCTCAGGTATCTCCTGGAGGAGATTAATAGTTCCATCTCTGACTCCATATATATCTTACTCTCTCGCTTTCAATCCACGTCTCCCGCTGAGGGTACAAGCAGAACAAGGGTGAGAATGTGGGAAAGTGGGACTGTGGTGGCCTAGTCGTTAAGGTACATCTGCCACAGTTGGGTCCCTGAGAAAGGCCCTTAACCCACAAATGTTTGGATTGTACGCCTGTATTAATTGTAAGTCGCTCTGGATAAGGACGGCTGCTAAATGACAAACGTAAATGTCAGTCCAGTCTTCTCGCTCTTCAGCCAAAGAAGAACCAAAGATGTTCCCATTTCAAGTGTGCCATACACAGGGGGCGACTTCTGGAGAAAGAGGGGGTGGATCCATGTGAAAAACCCGTATGATCTCAAATAACAGTGACTTTAATCTGAGGCGACCCTTAATTGATGAAAGAAATTCACAGGGAAATCAAGTCCAAAAATCCTGCATAGGAACTGAAATTTATTTATATATGGCTCTTTTTTTTTTACAATGGTGCATTGTTGTAACACAGCTTTACAATATTATATTATTTTAAAAGACCAATCCAAAACTGAGCAAGCCTAGGGCGACAGTGGAAAGGAAAAACCACCTGAATATAGAACAAAGAAACCTTGGGAGGACCAAGACTGAACACAATTACCCACTTATAGCCACAACCATCCATCAGCTCCCCAAAGCTCCTAACTACAGACGAGGACTAATGTCTAGACTCCTGCTTCCCATCCAGACTGGTAGACCGATGGCCAAACTGCTGCCCAACCCTTTATTATATCATTTAAGTCATGAGAACAGTGCTTTTTCACCAACAAGAGGGTAAGATATGAAGATTCCTGGGGCTTTTCTTTATACATTTACAGAATTTAGCAGACGTCCTTATC
>JAVSBV010134001.1:0-17108 GCA_033117975.1 Parotocinclus spilosoma | reverse complement strand
TAAATGTTTATTAAACCTTTATTGTGCGATTTACACGTATAGCGAACGTACAAACAAGAACTACTGTTACTTACGAAATTTGCAAAGTTTTTCAAAACGATCTACAACACAATGTATAGGTACTCAGCATGCGAAGCATAATACTGTAAAAAAAATAAGTTCTTACTATCAACTTTGTTGATAATGATTATAGGTCATTTTTGTGCAGAAAATACTTTTAAGCACCTTTGTACAAACCAAGAAAGACGAGAAATGGGACACAACAAATTCAACACAGTAGCCCCTCTGTTCTTGACGCATTTTAAATAAAACAATTTGCACTTTTCGCATCCATGCTTAACGCCTGTTTTTACCGTTTGACTTATTTCAGCCGAAACTCAAGTCACAATTCGGTTCGCAATGATTCAGTGATTCAAGTTCACAATAGCTATCTCAGAGCAGATCTCCACTGTGTTTCTCAAGTTTTTCTTAAATTTTGGATCCATAGTACTGTATTCTTAGTGCAAATAAATCCCCAAGGGTACTAAATGATTAGAAGTGACAGCCAACTGAAAGAGGATCAAGAATTCTTCTGACTTTTAGACTCCAGTTAGCATTAGCAGCTGTGCTGGGACCCTGAGTTCACCGGCAGAGTAAGTGTATTGCTTTTACATTTCACTTTCAATCCATTACTCAGTAAATTGAATGTGATTTTCAAAAATTTATTATAAAATAGGCTTTGTGTTATGGCTCTAGGTTAATGTGTAAGTGTTGCATAAATGCATAAATGTTTTATCCGTTGAGTTATGATACTGTCTAGACTGTATTAAATTCAAGTTCATGATACATTTAATTTATAGTAAATTTGTTAGAATGTAACCCCATTGTAAATCAGGGATAATTTCGTATACAGTCTGGATGTTCTTATGGATTCATTTCATTTACATGATTTCTTATGGGAGCATTTGTGCACCTAACCCATAAGTAACTACATTTTCTTTTTTCTCTCCGAGGTGATATTCCGGTGCCAATTCCAGTACCACGCACTTTGATGTTCCTCCACCTCAGAATCACTTTACTGGTGTTCATTAACAATAACCAGTCCCACCAGAGTGCAGTAACTCCCTCCATCATATAGTTATTAGTATACAATTAGTATTACAATGGACTCCAATAACTTAAGAGTCATTAACTTGAATCTATTTGTTATTTGTTTTAAATTTTATATTAGATTTTTTAATTCTATTATTAATTTTAATTGTATTGTTTACTTAACTTTACTATTACTACAACTTAATTATTCAATTGGCATCTAGGCCACCCAAGGATGGTGCTGGGTCCTTTTTGAGTTTGGGTCCTCCCAAGGTTTTTTCCTTCTACATTTAGGGAGTTTTTCCTTCCCACTGTCGCCCTAGGATTGCTCAATTTGGGATTGGCCTTTTAGGATAATCTAATATTGTAAAGCTGCTTTTAAACAATGCACCATTTTAAAAAGCACTATATACATATATTTGAATTTGCTTAGTACTAAGTCGCTCAGTTTTTGGTTCACGACAAACCTTCTGGAACCAATTAACAACAAGACTCGAGGTACCAATGTATTTTCAACTTTCAGAAGCAGTTTGTTTGAATGATCCATATACCAATGCCTGTTTCCTTAGGTCACCAATCTAGTGACTGAATTTGTTTAAAGCATCAGTGCAAGTTGCAACATGTGCAAACTTGTTAAACCCTGTAATGAAACGTTGACTAAATCCCCGTTCAAACGAAACCTCTTTTGCTTCCCTCCTTGCCTACTTTCCCTCGCTCCTTCCTTCTTTTCCCCAATGACATCAGTCAGCAGTAATGCCAGGATGGTCCATCCATCACTTTCGAGCGTCAGTCTGCTCTGATTTACCACCAGCAGGTGAACACATGCTCACACACGTGCAGCGTGGTGTTCCTCTGTTGACAGCGCTCGTTGTCAGGGCACTGGAAACAAGAGATTAATATGTAATTACATCAGTGAGGTGGCGAGGCAGCCAAGAGAGGAGCATCACCTCATAGAGTTGGAGTTTAATGAGGTAGGACTGACTCGTCCACACCTGCCTCTGAGGTTCATCAGTCAACACACACACACACACACACACACATAAAAGTTAAGTGTTTCTGGTACGGCAAGGCTCGGTCTACCAGCAGTTATGCTAAATTAACACAGTACAGACAACTGATGCTTGTTAAATAAAAGCCATGTGCCGTTAAGAGCCATATGGACGCATGATGTCATGCATTACTGAGCCATTACAGAGTGGAGGCGCTACGTGTGGGTTCGGCGCCACGGTGGTTCGGTGGGTAGCACCACTGCCTCACAGCAAGAAGGTCCTCGGGTCAATCCAAGGATGGAGCAGCCTGGGTCCTTTTTGTGTGGAGTCTGCATGTCCTCCCTGTTTCTGTGTGGGTTTACTCCAGGTAGTCCAGTTTTCTCCCACAGTCCAAAGGCATGCCTGTTAGGTTAACTGATCATATTATATTGGCTTCAACTTACAAAAATTAGAGGATATTTCATTAGGGGCATATGGCATATATTATTATAAAGTATCCCCCATATATATATATATATATATATATATATATATGTATATGATACATGTACAGTATGTACATGTTAAATAAAATTAAAATGACTTAGAATAATATTTAATTAGATTTTTACTATATATGTGAATTAGATGTGAGTTTTGATATAGCATAAGCAGAATAAAGGAAAACAACAGCAGGCGTTGATTCTTTCCCTATAACAATAAGCTCTGTTTTGTTTTATTACTCACAGTTTTATTCCTGAACCCTTTTCAGTATCGCTTTTATTTTTCAGTGTGGTGGCCCATTCACAAATTTGGTTCATATTCTTCGGTCTGTAACTTTATGCAGCCTCTTGGTTTCACTTGAAAAAAGTCTCTCAGTGGGATTCTCCTGGTTAAAAAAGATTACAAAAAAAATGTAAATTAAAACCATGAAACAGCGCTGATCCAGTTCGCCTTTTGTCATGGAAGACTGGAGGAATCCACACTAACTGTTGGAAACTGACATGGGCACAGAGAGAACTGTAATGTAGGGGCACCCCTGTGCAGATTACATGATCTGAAATAGACCCAGTCACCACCCCAAGAAACACTGAGACTCAGGAACCTGTCCCTGGCAAAACTGGAGGTAATCTGAATGTACAAAGCCTGATAATTGTAGGGAAAGCAACAATCTGCACTTTAATAACCAAAATAGGGTTAACCAGATTACCAAAATGCAAATCTATTAGCAACAGCCCTCAGATGGCCCGTGGTGGGATTGGAAACAAGGTGGCTCAGCATTAGGAACTAGAACTTTACTTAGTGACTCACTAAGCATTGTTTTTAACATTAGCCTTTCAGCACGAGTACAAACAATCAATGCACCTTTTGCCATTTGCTTCTTGTGAAATCGAGGATATTTCCTCTGTGGAGAAAGTTGTGCGATTGCACGGCTTGCACGAATGCTCGGATTGTCTATACACTGTGGAATGCGTGTAGAACGAACACGGGATGGGTGGTGGTCCATTCAAGGCATGCCACTGATCGAGAGAAATAAACAAAAGGTCTCACCGCTTTAAAGTGATGATAAAAGGTCGCATTCCTCATGCTTTAAATTTAGCAGCTCAGACACACAATAGACGATATGGTGACGCTATGGGAAATGAGCTCTTAGCCCAAATGAATGGCTTCCAGTGGGTCAGGGTGTTCCAACCAATGCACTGTAAAATAATGAGCAAGGTTTAACGGTGTCCAGTCAAATCAAAACAATATAGAAACATTTCCTCAGTAATAATGATACAGCAAACACAAGAAGACGGATTCTAGTTTTTCAAAAACTTTTTTTATCAGCAGCAGTTTAGCTTTTTTGACTTTACTAAACCTGATACTTCAAAACAATACAAGCTACAAAAACAGTGTTAAAAGCAAAACAATTGGTGGTCTAGCATGTCTAGAATGTACTTTGGCTAGCAGCTAAGTACATGCTAGACCACCAATAATTTTCAACTACTTTTAGTTACTAGTTTAGGGTTTAGGGTTTTAAAGCTTATAAAGCTTTTAAAGCTTACAGTATTACAGCAAATCTACCTACATAACAGCTGGGGTAGCGGTTACAGTGTTTAGCGACTACAGGCTAACAGGCATTTCAAAGTTTCTTTGCTAAGTTCCTGTATCCCAGGGAAAAATGTACTGTAATATTTTATAGTATAATTGTAAATTGCTTGCCATTTTTTATGTAAACTTTCACAGTTCGACCATAAAGTTCACAGTTCTACTATGAATGTTTAATGATAATTTTCCACTTCATGGGTCTACTGTCAAATTTCACATTACATTTTTCCTGGCATTTACTGTGTGTAGCTTCACTAATGTTTTTCTGTAACAAAAAACTTGTCAAAATTCAAAGCTTTTAATGGCCCTAAAAACACATTTTCTCTTCACTGCTCATTGATGCGGTGACCTGCAGGTGGAAACAGAGAAATTAACTTTTATAGACTTCTCGCACACAAAGATACAATCAGGAAAATATGAAAATATATATATAAACCCAAGCTATCACATGTATGGGCTTTCAAAACTTTCCAAAACATGTCCTGCCTTGTTTATTTCTTAAAAGATGAATCCTTAGTAGGTAATCTTCCACACTGATCCAGTCCAACACAAGCCTGTAAACAAACTCTTTAAATAGAACCAAGAGAGACGGATATCCACAGTTAAAGATCTAAAATATGTAGTCTAGTAAGTCCCAGGGTAAACAAGTAAAAAAAAATCTGTTCCAAAAAATTTAAATCACTTTGTGGTTGCTGTCAGAAAGCTCGTAGCTGATTTTCATCAATCCAACTGCAGCTATTCTAAAATTTACAAGATCTAACTGTTATTAAGTAAAAAGGTTAAAATAACAGGGTTTTTTTGCCAGAAAGAACTAATCCTAAAAGGTCAGGTGTGTGTTTAGAAGGTGCGTTAAAAAGCCATTGCTTTCTAAAAAACATCAAGAACAGAATGTTTCATGGAAGTTTTTGGAAGAATATGGATTGTTTGATTTTAAATGATTTTGAGTCATGAATCATTTGAACTGCAGATAGACTTAAAGTGTATGGTGGTGGTCCTGAGAGGGATCTTTAAAGATGTGGTCAGAAATATAACAATAAATGCATCTCTACTACCATTAAGCATGGAAGTAAAGGTTTCATGATATGGAAAAACCTTTCTTTTGATCGTACTCTTGAGCTGCTTCTTTGGAGAAAGTGCATTAATGCGTTGGAGCATCGAAAAATATTGCAGAAATGCTTCTCACATTTAAAATTCTAAAAATGAGATTACATTTTTCTGAGGGCCACCAAGAAGTGACTTCAGAAAAAGAAGTGACTTGAGAACTCTTGTCAAAGTCCAGATTTGAACCCTACGGATAACAATATCTGATATTGAACTTAACTAAACTTAAACTAACTGTAATACCTTTTTCAGCTACTCGTCAACCATGAACATATGATCACTGAGTGGAACAACGTTTTCCTTCTTGCAAAAGCCGTCCACAAGCTTACCCATGAGGCTATAAATAAATGACCTGCATTTTAGCTTGCCCTGGTCAGGAATTCTAATTAAAAGCAGCATGATACCTGATCCAGGGTGTGACACATGATCAAGTTTGTGATCTGAAGATCAAATGTAACCTAATCTGAGTCTTATTTAACCCAGTTTTTCTTGTTGTTGTTTCTTTTTCGAGGTTGTTTCCGTGTAATATGGCTTTCCAGAGATGATGAGCTGCTTAGCATGTGGCATGCATCATTTCGTTTAGATGCTTTTGATTAATTCGTTTCCTTGATTGACAGAAAGCAATTATTTTTCCGAGCTTGCTCTCTCGCTTGGAATTTCCATGACGGAGAGAAATTCATTCGTTGTTTTTTTTACTTCTCCAAACATTACAATTAGGACAAACAAAAACAGTCTGCATTTGATGAGATGCCAGTCAACGAATACGGCTAGATACTTAGAACAGACAGATATGTAGTAAATAGAACCAATTTTTTCCTATTAGCTGTTTGCTTCTAAGATATAAATCGCTAATAAGCTGCCAAGCTGTCAGAATTCTGACGGCCATTCTAAAGCGATCTGTAACTCCAAGGCCGACCTCTACAAACCTGTTTGTCTAGTGGAACGAAAAAGCCATGCGCTGTTACTTTGGCTGACTTTCAGTTTGAACCATGAAAAGTGAAGATGGAGTGTACAGAGTGCGAGTCATGGGTGATGGAGTGTACAGGGTAAACTATTTTAGACCTTCCCATAACATCGGGCCAGCTGTTCTGGTCTAAATAGGTCTCATTGTGCTAGTCATTATTTTAGCAGGTCACATTGGTAGGGTGTCTGCTCTGATTTTGGGGTATGATTTTGCTTGACTTGCTCTTATTGTTCCTTTATGCAGTATTTTTACGTGAAAGTCTGTTGTCAGCTCAAATTAGCGCCCTAGTTTATGTTAGATTACAATTTTGCCTTCTGTAATTCCATCCGTCCATTTTCTTCTGCTTAATCTAGTTGCCCACTCGGCAACTCTGGGAGAAAGGGCAGAAACAACCCTAGATGGGCGCCAATCCTTTGTAAGCCACACACAGTCATGCACACAGTCACACCCTAAGGGCTTCCATAGAGACACCAATTAACTTATCATGCATGTCTTTGGACTGTAGTAGGAAACCGGAGTACCTGGAGTAAACCCATGCAGACATGGGGAGGACATGCAGACTCCATACAGAAAGGACCCAGGCCGCTCCACCCTGGGATTGAACCCGGGACCTTCATGCTGTGAGGCAGCGGTGCTACCCACCGAATCACCGTGCTGCCCTTAGTCTATAATTATACTTTATATATAAATCTACTATTAATATACTATAATCATATATTAAGCTTCTGTACATTAATAAAGAAAATAAGTGCCTCAGCATCCTGTCACTTTTTTCCCTTGATCAAGACCCATAATCTTCACCTCCTCAGTCCAATTTGTAGCTCTGTATAAAGTTATGCTGTATACAAAATTCAAATCTTTAAGATTTCAAATCTTAACTTTACCAGCCCTGAACTGCTTAGATTTTTTTGTTGTTCTACATAAGGCCATATCCTAAAAACTTTTATATAACTCATATTTAGACCTTATACTATCTCATCCTCAGTTCATTGGTTTATTACCTTTTTCTCCTATTTCTGAAACAAGGATGCCATTTTATTAATTACATACTTATAGGATGCCAACTGTCATTAATGTGCATTTATGTACTGAATTTGTGGA
Organism: Parotocinclus spilosoma; assembly: GCA_033117975.1. NCBI lineage: Eukaryota > Metazoa > Chordata > Actinopteri > Siluriformes > Loricariidae > Parotocinclus > Parotocinclus spilosoma. Next base: position 9,812 of record JAVSBV010134001.1, on the reverse strand, counting down.
CACTCAAACCATTAGGTATTATTATATGAGTTGGCATGTATGACCAATAACACCAGTTAAGTCACCTGATATCGATGTCACCTTGCTCCTGTTATGAAGTCATTGATGCTGATGTGACGTTAAATAAACAAATAAAGCAAACCAATCCACAGTGGATGTTGACTCATCAACTGGAGACTACAATTCCCAGAGTACTCTGGCGCTAATCAGATGGTTTATTTAAGTATGCCAAATATTGGCAGCATCTTTACCTGAAAGACATGTCTGGTTACAGTAATGGTTTGTCTTTATGTGTGATTTTAGAATGGAGGATTACAAGAGTAATCTAAATGAAGTGTTAAAAGAGAGCAGGAGGCTAAAACAGAACGGAAGAGATATAAGATAAGATAAGATAGGAGATATAAGATAAGAAAGGGTAAGAAAGAGTAGAAATTCTGAATAGAAAGTTGCTTTCTGTCTGAGTTTGGGAAACTTTGCACAATCTCAGCCTCAGTTCTTTGGTTTATTAACTTAATCTCCTTTATCCAGGTAATAAACCAGTTAACTGTGGCTGTGTCTTTACGTCTTTACCTTTTACGTTCCCCTCGATGTTGTTTTGCATGTTGTGCTCTAGCTGTGTGTTTTGCAGATCATATTACATTAACATTTACATTTACGCCTTTATCCAGAGCGACCTACAATGAATACAGTCTTACAATCCAAGCAATTGTGGGTTAAGGGCCTTGCCCAGGGACCCAACTGTGGCAGAAGTGGGATTTGAACCCTGGACCTTCTGGTCCATAGTTTAGTCCCTTAACCACTAGACCACCACAGTATAAAAAAAGCCTACTCTAAGAAAGAGTAGCCACAGTATGTTCTGAAATGTACAGCTTTTGTACAATGAACCTCATTTTTTGTAAGGTTTTGATCAAGACACAAGTGTGGACCTGATCAACTTCATACTTCATGTGCCTTTTTATAAAGTGTGTACTATAGGAAAAGGCATTGCTACAAACCACACCTCTAATCTCATGTGATTGCCGTTAGTCATTAGCCTAGAAGTTACACATACTTTACAAGTTTGAATTGTGCACTATTATATATATATTTAGGGAGAATGTGTCTATTATTATGGCAGTTAATTATTTTTTACTGATACTATAAGGTTTCAAAGCCTTCATCACTGAAACAACTGGTCAGGATAGGTATTATGGGAAGTCTAAAATGGTCTAAGGGTTTGAATGGGAAAATCCTTAGAGTGCTGGTGTAAGTTTAACAAGTTTTATTCCAGTGTTGTGGTGACAGATGTTTTCTGGGCACGTATTAAATACCAGGCATATAAACAGGATAAAAATGGATCACAGACCTACAGAGAATATTTGGCAGCAGCTTGCCCTTTTCTACACCGCATTTCAGTCAGGGACAAGCTAACAGCGTTATGGTTTTAACTTCTGACTTAGGTAGGACAAGGACTGCAGGTCTATTGTATTATCATAAAGACTATGAGAAAAGATGTGTTTTCTTTGAACTTCTAACCGTTTATTTACAAACCGTACACTCCGGAGAGATCCATATCTTCATTAGTGATGGATTGGGTATAAACCATGCATGTTGACGGCTATCCATTTACACCCTCGCTACAGGCAGCTGTCGGGGAGATTCAGGGTTCCATTTTGAGCCCAAACGATAACAGTGTTTATATCGCCTGGGCAACTACCGCCATCCAAACACCGGTGGACTGGATGCCTTACGTTGTGCCATGAATGTCAACAGATGCGCTTCTATTTCAAGCCAGTGAGCAAAAGACGGTGCTGGACAACCAAAATGGATTTGCTTCCACAAACTCGTGTTCTAGAATCAGAACCTCCGTCTTTAAAACATGCTACAACACCTGGAGGAGCAGTTTTTTTCTAATTTAATCTGTCATATATCGATCCAAATGAATATTATTTGACTTGGTGACAGCGCAGGAACTTAATAGCTTTTTTACTGTTGGACCACCCACCAACAAATTATGCAGGTTTTACTCTCGACCCTGGCAACGTTTTCTGTTTTGGACCTCGTATTGATGCCTGTAAGCTGTTTATTAGCAGAGCTGACTTTATTATAAGGCGCCCCATCCGGCACATTTTAGGAGGTGTGGCTGGCTTGCTCAGGATCTTAGATCTACTTTAAATACAAACTTAACTATTTCAGTTAACATTTAGGCCACCCATGGAGGATGGGCCATATGTTGCCATGGCTTGCTCAATTTGGCTCGCTCAATTTGGGATTGGCTCTTTAAGAGAATATATTATTGTAAAGCTGCTTTGAGACAATGCACCATTGTAAAAAGCGACATATAAATAAACTTGACTTGAATTAAAGGAATGTTACATAATTTTGAATTATTTTTTGTACCACATCAGCACCATTTGCTTTATTGAGAAAAAGCCGAAAACTTTTTTTTTAAGGAAAATGAACATATTGTCATGTTTTACAATGCGAAATACACATTTTAACATGTATAAAGTCATTCTCTACAGTTATGCACCAGTTAGATAACGTTTGGTAGGCAAAAGCCCCAAAACAAGCACAAATGGAGAAATTTAACTTGGTCTTTGCTTTTAGCGTTATATCCTTTACAGTCATTTACAATCTTTTTATCTTTTTATGGCTGAGTTCTTCGTGGTTTAGAGACACCGGGTAGGTCGAGCAGTAACCCACCTAATAACAGCTAAAATGGTTTGTGTGTGTTCACTGGTTTGGCCGGCAGCACACATAATGCAGTGGATTTTAACACATGCCAACTCCTCATTCATTCATGCATTCGTTTTCAAATCTGCTTAATTAGGTACATTCTAACTTTACCAGTCATGTTTACATTCACTTGGGCGATTATTAAATCCCTTTTGAATCTACCAATACTGATTTTGTTTTGTTTTTGGTCTGATCAGGTGGAACAGGGTCATGACATGACCAGTTTTGCCTTCCAGCGTCATCCAGGTGAAAGTTTCTTTGGACTTTTTTCCCAATTATTTTTTAAACCTCATGTTAATTATTCAATCATTCGTTCATTTCCTTATCCACGTAATCCTAGTCAAGACCAGGGGAGGCAGAAACAACCCCAGAGAGGGCGTCAGTCCATTTCAGAGCACATGTTGAATAAAATTTAAATAACAAACTCGCTGGGAAAAATCTGTATATAAAATAACTTAAATGGTACTTTCACTCAAAAAGAGTATTTTTTTTACAGTTTATTAATGATTATTATTATTATTATTATTGTTTTTATTATTTAAGAATGTCTGCGTGCAATCTTGTTCTACTGGGATGTTAAAAGAAAAATGCCCAACTTCTGTTGTGAATATAAAAAGTATGTTCTGAAAAAAATATTTGCTATGAATCACTTTACTTTACTTTTCTGGTCTGTGTGTGTGTGTGTGTGTGTGTGGGGGGGGGGGTTCTTATATATATATGACTTCAAGCATTGAACCACTGGCAGATGATTGGCTGAGCTATTAATTGCATTAGGTTTTAATCTCTAATGGCGTTTTGCAATGTTCTACAATGGTTTCCATTCCATTCAATTTGTCCTTAGTCATAGGTGCAATAATGTGCTGATTTCCAATTTGCTGAACGTTTTAACGTCTAAGGCTGCAGCCCTTTAAAAAATAATTACAGAAATACTGACAGATGGTTCGATTGCCCATATATTCAGACAAATGACCAATTGGGGCCACAATATATTACAGAATATATTACACTACAAAGTGGCCACATTTTCATTTATATAATTCTGGTCCCAAATGGTTCCATTTACAAGCATGTTCAGATACCTTCTGGATTTACACAACTTGTGCTAGCATTGTTTATTCGCTCAGTAAGTGATCATATTATAAATTATGGAGATTGTATAGCAGCTGGACAGTACACAAGACAAGTGGAGAGCTGTCTGTCTCCTGAAAGGCAGGAACAGGCAGATCAGTTTGTCCTGGAATGCAGAGAGCATTACATCATTTCAGAGGAATTTGTTGTTGAAGCAAGAGGTTTTGAAATGAATAAATAAATGAAACATTCCATGTTATGGATAGGTGTAATTGTCAGTGCCAGTTTAACTTTCATATTCTTACCTAATAATTGAATCTAAAAAACAACCTAATCTACTTAGTATAGGCAAAAGTTTGTGGACACCCCGTCTAATTATTGAGCTCTGTTATTTCAGTAACACTCGCACAGAAAAACATTTCTCTATTGTCCACTGGCAGTAAAATGAATTGTACTGATAACCCTAATGAATCTCAGTATCACACACTTCTGCCCTGTTGTCCTTCTAGGTGGCCAAACTCTGTATTAGTACCCATGTTTTGGACGTGATATTGACGTGTCCACAAACTTTTGGCTGTACATTGTACCAAACAATGTTCAGTGTCTCAAATGCAGGCTCAAAACATCTGCAATTAATTTCATATTAAACTTCATACATACTTGAACATGTATATTGATATTACAAATATATAAATATGAATCAAATGCAATACAATTTATCAAATTAATAGATAATATTCAATGAGCAATATGGATACAAAACGATTTTGATACAAGAAGCTGAACAGTTCTGTGTGACGTTTTAAATTCTTATAAAAAATGGTATCTATTAAACAGATTTGCAGCTATCTGTACCTACCTCAAGTGGTCATGTAAACAAACGGGGATTTCTCAGATGGAATTATGGTCTGGATGTCAGAGCATGACATTTGATAACGAGAACCGAATTGTAGCTTTGTAATTTTTTAGGGAATGCATTTATCAGTTGAAACTCAGACGTTTTTCTTAGTCTGCGCATGCACGGTGGTGTAACCCGACACAGTCGACAGCTTTCCTTATTATTGAGACTTACCTTATTAGGGCTTTTCTTTCATTGACTTGTGGCTTATTTTTCTAGCACTGATCTGGCAACCCTGTAATTCAAAGTAGCACGGAATTAAGAGCAGAGAAATTCCCTACACTTTTCCTGAACACTTTGAAATGAAGAAATTCCTTATTTAATTCATCAATACAGTTTGAAATTTATGACATCTTTCTTTTTGGATTATTGGCTTGTTGTATAAAAGAACGTAGATTACCAGACTCAATGATCGGATAACTGACCAAATCGGACATCCTGCAGTTATCAGATTATTTCTTACATGTGAATGCACTCAGTATGAGACCTATTTTAAAATAATGATCTAATTACAACATGAGAAAAGATTTCATTTGGATTCTAAAAATAATTCTACTTGCATACCAGTTCATTTGTTTGTTTGGTTCTTGTGATGCAGCATGTATAAGTCCATTCTTCAGTTTATCTCAAAACCTTTTGCAACACTGTGATATTGATCGAGCAGATTTGGAAGGTGCATTCCAGCCCTCTTATCTCAACTTGGGGGGGAAAAACAAGAGATGAGGGCTTTGTTAAAGTCAAAAAGTCCTTAAAGGAATTTCCTCTTCACATATCCCAGCAAGCTTCCTATTTCAGACTTTGTAATTGCTCATAGGTCGCATGCGGAGAGTGCTGCCGGAGCTGCAGCCCACATAGAAGCACTGGTTTTACTTATTATTTTAGTGTCCTGAAAGGAGAATAAATTACAATAATGATAATAATAATAATAATAATAATAATAATGATTAGATCTACATTTCCGGAAGGAATTACAACAGGGTGAAATGTAGCAAGTAGAAAAAAACGTTGGGTTGTGTCTTAGTACTTTTGGCAAAATGTGGGATTGTGTATCAATACTTTTGGTTATAGTTGTGTATGTGTTAGGAGGGTATGCCTGTAAATATTTGTGGGTTGAAATTTGAATTTTGTCAATTGTAATTCGGTATTTGTTGGTTGAGATTCCTTTCATGTATTTCTATGGGGGATTTTGAATATTTAAAATTAAATCTATCAAAAATTGTCAATCTAATCAACTCCAAAAATACACAGCACACCACACAACATGATTATTTATCCAACAGTCTTCAAGTTTCTGTCTGTTAATTGGTTTGACCTGTAGTAATCGCAGAAACGTGTGGAAGAATAAATAAAGAGAATAATATCATTTTTAAGCACTGTATAATAACAAAAAATTACATTATCTAACAGTGTATTAGCAGTGACCTATGAGTTCAAATCCCAACTCTGTTGGGTTCTTAAACAAGACCCTTAACCCACATTGTCCTGGGTTGTAAGATCTATTGTAACCTATGTATTCTTTTTTAAGGTAAATGTGTGAAGAAAATCTATTAACTGAACAATAAATGTACTAATCAAGGACAAAAGGATGCAGAGACGTCCTCTCTCGTTTGACGAGCAAAATGCCCGGTAACATTCTGGACAGATTGGACATACCGTCCCTTGTTATGCACTTCATTAGCAACTCCCTGAGCGCAATGCTAAGCTGGATACCTTGTCCTAATGCCAGGTAAGACAGGGGTTAATTGGTAACACTGCTGGTGAACAGCATTTTTTTTATTTACCACCTGTTATAGCAGGTAAGAATAAAGTTAATGGGAAAGGTAACACTGCCACCCGTGCAGCTTGCGCAGGTGGTGTTTAGGCTATTACAGTCCCAGTGTGTGTGTGTGTGTTCGTGTGATATTACAACAGGTATTGGCATGAAGTGTTGGCAGCCATAGGCCCGTCTAGTCTCTTTTCTCCTACACCCCAAATGTAATAAACAATAAACTAAAAATGCAGCTCCTGCAGGAACTGTGAATGTGGGTTGCTTCTGGCTGGTTCCAGGTCGGTTCTGGCTGGACGTGGGTCAGAGAGCGTGATGGCTCTGGATGAGCGCAGGCCCGAGACTTGTGGGCGTTTCTAGTTCTAGGGTGTACTTAAAAAAAAAAAAATCCAAATATTTGGGGTGATATTTGAAGAGTGATAAAAAGTGAACAGAAAGAGCAATCACTCTGTAAATTGACATGACCAGTGGCATTATAGCCAGATCCAGACACTCCGATTTTCATATGAGTATCTTGAAGATTGACCGAGCTATGGCTGTGTGAAATTTGTCATAATGGTAAGTCTATGGGATTTTTTTTGGCAGAAAAAACGGGCGAACGAAACAACATTTTTCTTAGCTTCCCCGACATTCATAAAAATAAATAAGAAATTCCAACTCTAAAAGGTCTATGGTTTACACTGAATTTTTACAGCATATAAAAATACAGCAGCCCCCCCTTATTCCTCACAAATGGTATGATCCAAGTGATGGCAGTGACATTGTGTGTTAATGGACAATTTTCTGATTTGTTTGTCTTATTAGTTGTTTACTCTATCCAAAAAGTCACGCCTTCTTCCTTCGCAAGTGTCCAAAATTATGTTATTAATATAAACAAATATTGGTTATTGGTTGCTTTAAAGCGCCGATCCTAGGTTCCCCCCCTGTTGGCGACCGTATTCTCTAAGACCAGAAATAAATAAAATAAAAAAAGATTCATACCAAATCTAAAAAAAGTTCTCCCTGAAGTTTTCACCAGTGATGGTTGAAAAGGTTACACTGACACAACCCAGAAGATAAATATAAGAGAGACGACGGAGGAATGCGTGGCGACCGGCTCTTGTTTATCCATCACATCCTCCCCTGCATTTTCTCCAAGACAGGAGGATCATAAGCAGAGCTTCTGGTCTGCTTCCAGCATTTATCTCTAGATGGCTCAAGAAATCCCAAAAAGCCTGGCTGGCCTCAGATCAGGAATGAAGCAGGAAGGAAGGGAACATTGTAGTCCTGGGAAGTGACGTAAAGGTCGATTCAGTGATGGAGCACCTGCACAAGGAACCAGGAAACCCAGCTCGGATCGACATTAACAAGGTTTTTTGGAAGTGATGTAACTCCGCTCTAGGGTGTGTTACGCTCTTTTTCCACTCAGGCATTGCATGGACGCTGTGATAAGGATTAAGGAGTGTGTCTTTTTATATGATGGAGCAGTTCATGGACTGTGTGAATGAGTAAGGTTTAAGATCCAAGCGCTTGGAAAAGGAATGCATTAGGAGGAGAAGTATTTTTGAAAACAAACTAGCAGTTGACATTATAAAAATCCCAAACATTATATTTTTACAGCCGTTTGAATTTCCCTGTTTTTTTACTCTAAGCCTGAAAATATTTCAGACCAAATATATTTAAATGTCATTTGAATTGCAACGACAATCCGAACCTCACACATTTGGAGAGTTTGCATATATAACCTTACAACAAACCAAAACAAAACCTAATGTGTTAATTTTTTTTGTGCAGAAATTCCATAACCAGTGCACAACTGCAACTGTGGTATTACACAATGTGCAATCAATGACTCAAACAGGAACTTCACAAGAAAGGATTTAAATCCTGCTTATGTAAGTCCCTGGAATTTTTTTTTAAGTTATCCTAATGTTCCCTAACCTTGATGGAAAGTACATTCATTCATTCATTCATTCATTCATTCTCTTCCGCTTAGTCCACACGGGGTCACGGCCAGCCGGTGCCCACCTGGCAACTCTGGGCACAAGGGCAGGAACATCTTTAGACAGGGCACCATTTTAGCCAATGTAGGACACACGGTCACACACTTAAGACCACTTTAGAGACACCAATGAACCTAACACTCTGTCTTCAGACTGTGGGAGGAAACCGGAGTACCTGGAGTAAACCCACACAGACACAGGGAGGACATACAGACTCCACACAGAAATGACCCAGGCCGCTCCACCCTGGGATTGAACCCGGGACCTTCTTGCTGTGAGGCGTCTGACAGACTGGTCGGTCAAGGTGATAAGGTATAATTTATAGTGACTTAAGGTTATGAGCTACATCCAGTTTTTACTTTTAGTTTACACTCCTTTGGGCAACCAATAAAAACATCCCTATATTGACCATGAAAGGCAGGTTGGGGCACTTCAGAGTCACATGAAGCACCCCAAAGAAGTTCAAATATTGTCTGACCATGACTATCAAACAGCAGTAGATTTTGCCAGCATGCCACCAGTAGAGTGGTATTACACCTACTGTAAATACAATTTTGCAGTTAAAAGTTACTACAAAACCAATGGATAGAGAAAAAATATTTGTTCTAATGAAGATTAGACAGGGTAACATAATTTTCAGGGAGTATCAAAAACTATTGTAAATAACAATGCCAGGGTGAAAACAAAGTATAACCGGAGTCAAATGTTCAAATCCAAAAAGGGAATCAGTTTGTCATATGATTACTATATGTTCCATATGGTTCAGAGGTTACAAGGTAATAAAGTAATCTAAAGTCTTTATTAAACTATCCATACAGTCAGAGAACAAGCAAGAGTCATACATGAACAGATGTCCAGCTTTATAGGCTTTGTCAGGCAGGTGGAGGGGACTGGGGGTGATTTGTTTTAGATGACTGATAACCTAATGTCGACTCGCACTGGGGCAATAATTAAATATGTTAGGACATACAGTCGATTCCGCTTAATTGGACCACCAGTTAATGGGACCAGCCGCTTATTTGGACCAAATCCTAAAGAACCGAATCAAATCCTATTAAATACGTGTAATTTTATTTGCTTATTTGGACCAAAATTCCGCTTAATCGGACCGCTTTTAGGGCATTGGGATGCTTATATGCCTCCAGTGGAGCATACACAGTGATTAAGAAATATGTAATATTCGTGGTTACCAAATAAACTCTTCTTCTCTGGCATCACTGCAACGCATCAGAGTTTCTCCCCAGCCCTCTACTGCCACCTACAGGTCTTTGCCTAACATTTCCATTTACTACAAAAAAGTCGCTACTTAGCCACAGCAAAAGCGCGTCAAATCACACTGGAGAAGTTCTTCAAACGTTGACTGGAATTTAGTAAGAACTTG
>JAVSBV010133994.1:0-17112 GCA_033117975.1 Parotocinclus spilosoma | reverse complement strand
GTGTGTGTGTGTGTGTGTGTGTGTCTGTAGGTGTGTGTCTCTCTCTCTGTGTGTGTGTTTTATGGCACATCTTGATACACAGCTCCACTGACCTTACTGAGGCTTAAGCAGCTTCAATGTCATGTGCTTCCTTGCAGAAATAGTGAATGACACTGAGAAAGAGGATGTGATGAAGAAGATAATTCAGTCAGTGGGAGACGCTTTGAACTATGGCCTGACATCAGAGGAACAGGAGGATAAGCAAATGAAACAAACTATAGAAAGCCAACATGGGCCAGCAGATAGCATGCTCAGAGAGGCAGAGGAGAAAGCCAGAACAATGGCACTCATGGAGAAATGGGTAAAACACACTGAACATTAATCCAATGTGTAATGAGCAATAATTTCAATGTGCACTAATCTGACCTCCTAAAGAAATGTAAAAAGAAAATTTAGTCTGATGGCTTGGCTTGTGCTGAACCCTCAGCTTATATACAGACATTTGTAAATTATATGTATGAACTGTATTAGAACACCAACAATGAGATGGGACCTAATGTTGTACATCTGTGTATGATCTCACTTTAATTAGAATAAAAATGTGCTTGTTTGTATGTCAACTTTATCTCTCGACGATTGACATTCCATGCAATGTCAGCCCATGCAAATATCAGGCCGGATTTAATTGGAATTAATAAGTAATTAATATGAAATATGTTAAAAAAAAGAGATTGGGTGAAGTAAAAAATGTGTCGGGGTGAATTACTGCTGATCTATAATTTGTAAAATTGATGGAAGGAAATGTCTTAATAGGTATTAGTTTATAGTATATATTGTATGTGTCTTGCATCCTTTCAGAACAGGAATGTTGTGGAGGTTAAAGAGCAGGAGAACGAGCTTCTGGAGGCACGTTCAGTTCCTCTAAGACACTATTTGATGAAGAACATCATACCAACCCTGACTCTTGGGCTTCTAGAATGCTGCAAGATAAAGCCTGACGATCCTGTGGACTTTCTGGTAAGCAGCATATATAAAATGTATAGTTTCTTACTATCTGCTGATGATTATCTGTTAAATTTGTTTCAGGCGGAATTCCTTTTAAAGAACAACGCAGAGGATCAGAATACACTAGACCTATAGTGTAATTAGGAACTAATCAGAAGTGTGATTTCGTGAAGTTTCAATAAAGCGGATTAGAGGAACACTTTGTTGTGGTTGTTCTGGTTATATAGTAGTATATATGTCAATTCTAAATGAATTAGTCCCACCCTTGAAGCAGCGATCCATGTGTACAACTTTTTTTTATCCAAAGTGCAGGACGAGGTGACCGAGTGGTTAAAGTGATGGACTGCTACTCCCTTATGCTCTGCTCACGTGAGTTCAACTCCCATCCAATAACTATTGCCAGTGACAAAATATTGGCTTTGAACAAGTTCCTGATCCCAGTACTTGACATAAGACAACAACAGTCTTACCCAAGTAGCTACAGTAAAATAATGACCAATATGGATTTGTACAAGACAGGCTGGATAATAAGTAAATCGATAGAGCCTTCTTGCAAGCAAGCAACTGCTTTGATTATTAGGGGATAAGTGACATGCTGAGTTTACAGAAAATACTATGATTTCCAAGGATTAGCACAAATTGTTTAAATAAGCAAAAGGAGAACAAATACAATATTAAAATAAATCATAAATATTAGAGACCTATTCAATTGATATCTAATAATTAGAGGGATGTTTTAGTAAAAAGCATTAACGAAATCAAATAACATGTAAAGTACAAGTCATGTGTTGAACACAATTTTGCATGAAATGTATCTAAATATTAAGGTTATTCCAAGTTTTTTATTTGTAATAGTTCAATGGCAGAAATGATTTAAACTGAAATAAAATGTTTAACCAGAAAGTAACGTTCCACCTGTACAAGTCCGAGTGGCTATGGTGATGGACTGCTAATTTATTGTGCTCTGCACTTGTGGGTTTGAATCCCATCTTCGTCGGCCTCAAGTATGTCTGATAATTAAAGGGTAATTTTGGCTAATAACATAAAACATATAAAGTCATTTGGTGAAATTTTCTTACACAATTTCGCTCTTTTACAAGTTCTTCCAGCTCTGTTCATCTTTCAAAGATTGTGTTTATTCATACAGTCGTCTGTAAATTTGAAACTCAACCAATATCATGCAAACTTTGAAGTAAGAACCAGTGCGCATACAAGGATGGCTTTTCATTACACCCACTCTCAGACTAAAATAACACACAACTTACTCAAACTAAAATACTACACAACTCACTTCAAAGCAAACAAGAGCCACTGTTTATTAATGTAGAAAAACAGTTTACACTTATAGGAAAGTCCACAACAGCCCTTAGAAGACCTAGCCAGGACGACGTAATTGTTCTTCTGGCTGCAGCCAGTATTTCTCATAATATTGCCAGTATGTTCAGCCATGCCAATGATCCTTAGCCCAAGCTAAGCTCTCAGGTGCCTCAGACAACCCAGACAGTCCAGAATAATAAGGGCGTCCATTTCAAGTGCGTTCAAACATAGGTCGTGTGTTAAGATCCGCACCCATTGTAATGATAGCATCCTTGACCGGGAGTGCACGAGTTAAAAACTCTTTAGGGTGAAACAGAGGGACATGAAGTTGAACCATGGTGTGATAACCACGAGGCATAGAAGTGTGAGACCACCCCAATTAAGCTGATGCCGGCGGAGCAAGTCAATTATTCCTTTACCAGGAGAACCAGTGCCCAAAGGAGAATTATAGCCCAGATGAGATTTGCAAGTCGTACCTTCAGGGTAGTTGTTGAAATGGTGGTTCCAGTAGGACAGGTCCATTTCATCAGTAAATTTAATCCCAAATGGAGGAGCAGACCCAGAATCATCCCAGGAAGACGTATAGTCCTGTAATCCATGATTACCAGCCTGAATTTCCTTGACATTTGAACAACTCAAACGGTAAGGTAACTTTAAGGTAACTTTAAGCCAATAGAAAACAATTTTATAAAAAATAAGGAACACATAGCTGTGCCAGGCAGCACGGTGGCTGGGTGGTTAGCACCTCTGCCTCATAGCACGAAGGTCGCCGGTTCAATCCCAGCGTGGAGTGAATTGGGACCTTTCTGTGTGGAGTCTGCATGTCCTCCCTGTGCCTGCGTGGGTTTACTCCGGGTACTCTGGTTTCCTCCCACAGTCCAAAGACATAGTTAATTGGTGTCTCTAAGGTGTCCCTTAGTGTATGAATGAGTGAGTGGGCCCTACGATGGATTGGCGCCCCATCTGGGGTTGTTCCTGCCGGGTGGGCACCGGCTGGCCCGCGACCCCAAGTGGAATAAGCGGAAAAGTTAATGAATGAATGAATGAAATGAATGTTTCCACTGTTACAGAGTCCAGTGGCAGCATGCTTAACACCCCTCCATCCAAAGCGTGGTGATGTAATGAGTGTTTTTGCTAATGTTAATATCAGCAGAGCATTGGCTTTTTAAACACAAATAACTTTTATGCACCTCAGGAATTGATGACCTCTGTAACTTTACATAGTCTCTTATTTTGTGGCCAAGATGGTCTGGTGGCAGCCGATTACAGCACCACGCTTAAATTCACTGAGCTCTTTAGAACAACCCATTTTTGTGAATGGCAGTGTGTAAAGGCTGACTGCATGGCTAGGGACTTTATTTCATACATGTGTGGCAATGAAATGGAATGAAACATCTGAATTAACTGATTAAGAGGTGTGGTCTAATGCTATTGTCAATACCGTGTATTTCCAGAGTACAGAATGAATACCTCTAATCAATAAGGCCAGGGAAATGGACTTAGTTATTTGGTTACTGCAATGCATGTTTTAGTATGGTAATGGTAGCTACTGTTGAAACATTCTTAGTTGATAAATATTGTTGTGATGTTTGAGACCGCACATGTATATGCTGCCCTCTGCTGGACAGTGCAGTAACACCAATAACCTGTAAATCATAATTCGAGAGTGGGTTCTCTACATGATGTTGATGTTAAAAAACACAAACCTAGGCAAATCCTCCACTGGTATCCGGGCATCTGTGGCTTTTGGATCTGGTGCCCTGAGAAATTTAAAACGTCTGTGTAAATGCAAAGATTTTTCATTTTGGGCATTTATATGTCTATCCTTCACTGTATTTACCCTTTCCCCTTCAAAGCAGGGCAGATAGGACTCTTGTAGTTTGCCTTGACGTCACCACAGTTTGTGCAGCGAGTTTTAAACAGACTACCTAAACAAAGGAAACAGAGAGAGTTGTTTTGGCAAGTCATTTGCATTATAGAACCTTCTATGACTTTGTATTCATTTTGAATGATCCCCTAATATTTTTGAGAAGTATATCATATCATATTTTATACAACAGTTAGTACCGACCTCACAATCTGATTGGTTGAGAAGTGTTCCAACCGTGCTGATATAAGTGATAACAGCACGGCTTTTTCACACTAAAGCTGTATCACTCCGCGGACGCGTTGCCTAGTAACGGCATATACACAGAAACGTTTTTGTATCTGTGCTTATTCAACCTGCAAAAATGAATCAAATGGACGTCTTTAACATAACATTGGACAGAATCTGAAGAAGAGTGTGACTCCACACCTACATTTAATTCTAAACCTACCATTACCATAAAAACGGTTCGGTCGACTGCACTGACGGCAGAGCAACTGAACGCACTGGAACTGGCTGGAAATGAGCAAAATACACTTCGACAAACAAAGTGGGCTACAAAATGCTTCACGAGGTAAAGCCATGCCTCACTGATTACCACAGCAGCAACTGCACATTGCTCCTCCTGCCCTGTGCCTCCCAACGCCTGTGGCTTACACTTACTCCTTCCATTTGTTTCAATAAACCTTCAGTGTTCCGCATCTACATCTCCTGCCTCTTATATGTAGTGGTATCTGACATATTGTTTCTGTCTGCTAAATTTATCCGTAAATTAAAATTTTATCCCCTGCTCTCTTGTAAGTGCTCTTTTTATCTCTCTCTACTGTCTTCTCAGTCTTCCTCAGTTGCCTCTCTAGCTTAATCAGTCTTTTCCAGGTCTTCTTATGAGGTCATTCTGCTTTTCTTTTATCACATAAAACTCCTTCATATTGCACATGTCTTGCCTTTTCCATTACTGTCTGCCTTGTCTGCTCTTTCTGGCTACATCCAGGCAGTCAGATCCCCTGTCTTATTCTTTCTGTTCTGTTTATCATTCTGTCTAGATCTGCATTCCTCCACGGCTGTTTACTTCTCCTTTTCCATCTTACCTCTGTTCTCTTTGCCAGCACTTCCTACAGCAATAGCAGATACTGTGTCCCTCTGGTGCTTCATCTTGCTGAGCATTTTCTGTCCTGCTATTTCTATTTAATGACTTCTTTCTCTTATCTGTTTGTACATGCCTGCAAAGCATCTATGGTCCACCATGGTGTGAACTCTGCAAGATGGTTCCTTGTGGAATCTACTACCAAAATTTAGGCAGCAGAGTTTTGTAATGTGAAGCTGCTACAAATTTAACTTGATGCTCCAGAACATCCAACAGGTATATGATTTAATATGATGTATGATTTAACTTAATTGCACTTGTTAATAAACATCCATATTCCTGCATATCAGGTCTCGAACGTATCCCCAAAAAAGTTGTGGGAGAGCAATTAAGAGCTAGTAATTTATTTAAAAAACAGGTGTGGTCAATAGATGATTATAATCACGATATGGTACAAAAGCAGCTTTCAGGAAAGGTTGAGTTTGAGGAGCAAATATGGGTCAGAGAATCTCCTGCAGGGCAGGAGTTGGCTTGTTTTCTGTTGTCTTTTAGAAAAAAAATGCATGGATTCTGCATTAAATGACCAAGAAGAAAAAGGAACCATCCAGACTATTCTCAGCTACAAGTATGGGGCTGTGTCAGTGCCTTTGGCAAAGGTCATTTACACTTCTGTGATGGCAGCATTAATGCAGAAATGTACAATGAGATTTTAGAGCAAGAGATGCTGCCTTCCAGAAGTCATCTTTTCCAGGGATATACATTGGGGAAAATAAGTATTTGATACACTGCCAATTTTGCAAGTTTTCTCACTCTCACCTACAAAGAATGAAGAGATCTGTATTTTTTATTGTAGGTGCACTTTAACTGTGAGAGAAACTCAGTGTTGCCCAGTGACAGCACCAAACCCTGAAATATCTTTAGAAGATCTGTATGGAAAAGTGGACCAAAATCTTTAACTAAATTATGTACCAAACATTAAGTTCTGTTTTTCCATTGTTTCAATTACTAAGTTAATGCAATGCATGCAACTAAATTATTTAAAAATCATACAAATTACAAAATGTGATTTTCTGGATTTTGTTTTAGTATATGTCTCTCACAGTTGAAATGTACCTACAATGAACAATACAGACCTCTCCATTTTTTGCAGGTGTATCAAATATTTTCGAATATGTAAATATATATTAAAAATCGTATATCATATATATCAAAATCAAATATTTTTGTATATGCATTTTTTAACTAATCAAACCAAAATCACATGGTGCACAATTTACAAAGGCATGGCTGTGGGAGAAAAAGGTACAGGTACTGGACTGGCTTGTCTGCAATCCTGACCTGTACCTAATACGTGGGGAATTTTGAAACGGAAAATGCAACAACAATGGCCCCGTAATGTTTGCAGGAATTATGGGAAAAAATTATGCCTGAAATAATAAATCTTGGTTTTCAACTTTTTCTAAGATGGGGTCAAGTCGTATTATTATAGAAAGACTATATTTATATAGACTATATAATACAAAGGTATTTGTCTTGTTATTTCGATAAAATTATATAGATGTGAACCCTACTGCACAATTTGTAAATATGGTTGTACCTCAATTTATGGTTTTGAATAAAACAAATTCCTCTCGGTCCGTGCTCTTGCAAGTGTCTCGCACTTGCTTGTATGAGACCAGTCGCACAACTTGTTTTAGTCAAAACTCAATCTATGGTAATGTTTTCATCTATGGTAATGTATTCTCAGTGCAAGTAAGTTTTCATAAAACAGTTTATGAAATATAGGTTAATGCAAGTGTTTTAAACACCAACCTACTGATCATTGCTTATCATAGGCTCCATTATGAGACTTGTTAAACTACCCAGATCATGTTCCATTTAACTAATAATGAATTTGTACTCCTTAGTAAGCTTTAATGAATTAAAGTGTGTTAATGCATACGTGCCATGACGGATGGCACAGTTTGGATTTTCTGGGGGTCTGGAACAGACTAATTCAATTTATATTATTTCTTATAGGCAAATGTTGCTCAGTACTCAGTGTTTTTGGTTCTCAACAAGGCTTGTTAAATAAATTATTGATGAGAACCGAAGAACCACTGTATTTGTATTGTTATAATTGTGGTTGTATTTTCCAATTTAAAAAAATAAGATCCAGAGTGTTTTCACTTGCTTAAAATTAGCAAAGAGAAAGAGAATATGGATGTCCATGGATAAAGCTTCATAGATAATGCCAATTTTGTATTCTTTGGTTTTTAAAACCCATTGCCTTTCTCAGATAACATAGGGTACTGGATATGTGTACTGGATAAGACCCAATAGGATCCATTGCAGGCTGAGGGATTACTGCTGCAGCACGAGGAAACAAATTCTTATCAGGATCCTCTTACTTAGACAACTAGTTTGTACATCTGATGCCTGACCTGGCCATTAAGCTCCAAAACATGCCTAAATGTGGCTTCCTGAGGGCCTTGTGTGTTAGACTGTTGTGCTTGCAAAGCACCCACATGATGTTTACTATGCACTTACTTTACACATTATGCCATAATTACTAGATTTGTATATATATAATTTACTGATAACATTTATATATAACTCTAAGACTCAAATTTCTCCAAAATTTGAATATTGAGGTTAACATACTCTGAATTGCTAGATTATTTCTTGTTAAGCCATTGCAACAAAATTAGGGAGGTAGAGTTGGAGCATAGACCTTTACTCAGTCTATACAATTTGAAAGTATAGACTACTGTGGAGTTAATAATAACTTCAGAGAATCTAAGGCGGAAAGATTTTCAATAAGGTCCAACTACAGTGCAAATGATGCCTGAAGCTTTAAAAACAAGAATATACAGACTCTGGTGCAAAAACAAACACACAAACACATATTCAGGTGCTCAAGAAACTCTTTTGTTCATCTGTTTTTTTTTCTGAGCTTCACTCTTATTTAAGGTTCCATAATCAAAAGATAAAAGCAAAGGACACAGACACCAGACATGGAAGCCAGTCAGATTTACTTAGCTAATGGAGAAACTGTTTTTACCTTTCAGCCCCCTTTTCCTTCCCTAGCAATGCATTTCATACAGAAGACTTTAATATCATTATAATGGGCTAGCTATTAGAGCTACATGAATAGACTTCCCACCGGTTCAATATTATATTGTCTCTGAAGCTTGAATAGTGCAGACAGATGAGCCTAAGGCAGTGTATCTTTCGCTGTATGAGGCTGCTCTTTTATATACACAATATACTATGTATGTTTTCTATGTGGTTTTATGATGGCAAGCTCTGACCATAGTTTCATCACTCACCCGATTTGATCATCATTGAGTCTTTATGAAAGTTCTGGAATATGCCTAGGCTTTGCATTTGCAGCAAGTAACCACTGGCCATGTTGGCACAAACCCTTAGTGATTTCATCATAAAAGTAAGTTATTATGGGTCTAATTTTGCACATAACCACTCATTACCTTTCCATACCCGTTTCAATTATACAATTGCACCATTTAATATTAAGTATTATGGCTAATTTTTTATTCACAACTTTCAATACAAAAACATTCAATTTTGTTGTTTGAAGTAAAGGTTATTTATGTAAACTTGTAATGTGACAGAAGCAGATTCGCTAGTCTGCAATCACAGGATTGGTGTAATTTGGCAAGCTAGAGCACAAGGATTGAAATACATTTGCAATAAACAAGGATTCAGGAGTGCCAGTGACTCTTGAACCATGAATGGCATTTTGCAATAAGTCAGTTCATGTGATTTATTCTCTTCCTCCCTCCCTTATTCCCTCAGATATTCCATGATCAACTGAGTGGTATTATTAAAAAGAAGAAGTGTTTAGGAATGAAAGCAACTCAGCCCTGAAGTGGCAGACCACAAAAATTTCAGAGTCACAGAGTGTTGAGGTGTGTAGTGAAAATGTTCTGTGAAGTGATGAATCATACTTCTCTATGTGGCAAACTGATGGACAAGTCTGGGTCTTAAATTCTAGGTCCTTAGTTAAATAAAAAAGAAATCGTAATGTTGCAAAGTATCAAAGCATCTTGGAGAATGGTGTACTTTTCACTTTTTAAGAACAGTTTGGGTAGACTATCCTATTTTATCATGACTGTGCACCAGTACTTTAAAGTAAATAAAAAATTGTGGTGAGTTTATTGGAGTAACTATATAAATTTCCCTTTGAAAAATGGTATCATAAAACGGAAACCATCAGTCAAATGGTGCTTGTAACACTGGATAGGAAAAAGAGACAAACAGCAGCTGGATTAAAGATGGACAGCGTTTATTAAGAGCGGTAAGCTACAAACAGCGTCAAAAACAGTCCAGATCCAGGTGTGAAATTAGAAGGAAGGAGATAGGGTACGTAGTAGGCACCTGCTACGATACTGCTATGATACGGCCTACATGTTGGCCGTATCATAGATCACTGTTAGACGTTATGCACTAACATACAGCTGAGAAATAAATCACTATCCAATGTGTAAGTAGTCAAGTTCTGAACTACAAAACTCTGTCCAGAAATGAAAAATCCATTGATTTTGTTTGGTGTGAAAGTGTGTCGGACTGGATCAATCAGAGCAGCTCTTTTCTGAATAATCCATCAAAATCCCTCTCAAACTGTCACCATAATGGCTTCAGTTGCAATTTATGGAGTCATGGACTGGAATGAGGATTTCTCATGCAAAGTGAATTGTAAGTCAGCAAGGACCTCATTAAAAACTGTCAGAGAGGAATCAGAAGCCAGGAGTTACCGTGGAGACCATGCCTTCAAAAGCGGCATGATTAGAAGTCAAGGTAGTGCACAGCTCCCCACCTTCCTGTAGAAGTCCACAAAATGAACACTGATGGAGACAATAATTATATTATTTTTCTGTTGGATCAAAGACATCTAAAAATAAAACAACTACTGTCAGAAGTCACATTTTGGAATGTTCCAGGTGTCATTCTGTCCCATTCTTCCTACAAACAGCTTAAGGTGTGCAACAGTTAGGAGTTGTCACTTGATCCTGGACAGGGTCACAGGAGAGTCGGTGCCTAGTTGGTGTCATGGTGCATTGTCCCAAAGCAGTTTTACAATATTATATCATCTTAGCAAGAACAACATCAATCAAGTATAGGGCACACACACGCTAGGAACACCTTAGAAACACAATTATCCCAATATGTACGTTTTTGGACTGTGAGAGGAAACCGGAGTACCAGAGAAAACCCACATGGACATGGAGAGGACATGCAGCCTGGGAATTAAACCTAGGACCTGCTCACTTCGAGGCAACACTACTACACACCATGCCACTGCATTGATGCATATTTTGTTTTAAAATTCTCTATTATGCTCTATTGCCAACAGTGCAGGATTGCAGGCAGGCCAATCCAGTACCTGTACCCTCTACTTCTGCATCATGCCTTTGTAATGCAGCATGTGGTTTTGCATTGTCTTTTGAAAACAATGCATCGACATTCCTGGAAAAGATGATGTCTTGAAGGCAAAATATGTTCTGTTAATATCTCAATGTACTTTTCTGCATTAATGCTGCCACCAACAAAGTGTACATTACCTTAGCCAAGGGTACTGAGTCTCATACCATGATTGACTCTGGCTTTTGGATTTTGGCATTTGTTGATAATAGAAGGTCTGGATGGCATTCATTTCTTCCAAAACATCTGAAATATTGATTTTTCTGACCACATGTTTACAATGTTTAAAATCACATCAATATTTATCTGTGTTTTTAACCTAATTTCTAGCCATTCAACTACTTTGAATGTGTTGCAGGCTGGAAATGCAGGAGTGCATGTTTATTAACAAATTAAATGATTGTGACCAGACAAAGGATGATAAATATTGGGGTCATTACAAGTGCAATAAAATAAAAGTCAAAGTAAATGTAATATACACATTTTTTTATTAGATTGTATTTATATGTACCAACTAGGTCTGATTTGTCTTTGTATATTGTAGCATTGGTGTAGGAGATGTCATAAATGTACCTATACAGCACAACAACACAACACTTACCAACTGTAACAAGGGCTTTTCACTTGTCAAAGCAAGGCTTGGGAAATGAGACAGACCGACATGCACAACCCCACTCCAACATTACACAAACCTCAGAACTGTAACCAGACACACATACTGTATCACAAATATGTGAGCGCAAACACATCAGCTACAGTTGCTACATAAAGCATGTTACATAGGCACATAAAGTAACTAACTAGGTCCACAGTAAGTTAACACTAAAATTTAAGGCCATCTAACCAGCCTGCTGAAAACTGGTAGACACTTACTACCGGGGCTTCACCACAACTACAGTATTAACACTTGCTGTAGAGATGCAAGTTACCATATGTAAACCCAAAAACAGTGTGATTTGGTTTTGTTCGGCTGAAAGATAATTGTCGAATGTCAGTGAAAATTATGGGGTAAACAGTAGAAATGAATCTGAAAATAAAACCATATGGAATCACAGTTCCATAGTTGAACATTTTGATATGATCTACTTTTTGAAGTACATTTTGGTGCTACTTGATACAATATTAACAGGTTGGTCTAGGTAGGCAGCTCACTAGGTAGGCAATTTGTAAGCATTCAACTTTAGCTGGACAGAAATAAAACTTACCTAAAAGTGATTCTTCAATTTAGGAGTAGAGTACTTGGTAAGTAGATTTTTTTCCTGGCAAGCAGAGGTTGCACTGCACAATAATATTGTGGTCGCCTTTGCCCTCTATGAATGTGTAATGATCCATGAATTTCCATGGCAGAAATGCATTCCTGCCCTGGCTATGAGTCAATTCCATCTTCCAGTGATGTGCATGAAGAGATACTATGCATACATAGCGCATAGAGTACTGTGGTTTAGGTATGCTTTTGTACTTTGTTTTAAATTTGAAGCTAATGGTAAATTAGTAATGCCTTTTTAAATTTCAGAGCAAAAAATGCAGACTTAAGCCACAATCCCTTCAATTAGATAATTTATTTAATTCTGATTAACACCTATTTACATTGTAACTGTTTAAATACATATTTTGTAATTAAAATGCTTAAATATAACTACAAGTATTCCCTTACTCACCAACACTGCTTACATAACATATGCTTCTTAATTAAAACATGTTCAGGCCATTTAAACATGTACAGAATTTGCTGGGAGCAGAGTAGCAGTCAATAACCAAAGATGGAAGTCTTTACTATATGCAAGTTGGCAAAAGGTTTCTAGTTGTTCCCTTACCTTCAAAAAGGACAGCGGCATGACCTCTGGGATAAGAGGTCTGATAACACCCTGGTCATAAGCCTCTCTAGCTTGGCACATCTCAATGACTCTTCTAAAGTTATAATATCATAAGATGAGTGAATTATTTATATTTATGTTTGATCTAAAGCCATTAGTCCAGTGTTTCTAGTCTCTAATATGAGAGTCTGTCTTGCAGTGCTTTGTTACTACACAGTGTAATGATCTTGGTAGCCAAGTTTTCCATAGTTTTCCATTTAATAACATTGTACCTTTTAAAATTAATTTAATTTGAAATGGCCTTAGCATGTGTTCTTAATTATGCTCTGAGGAAGCATAACAGATAGAAGTGAAAAAGACAAAGATGTTTATTCTGATGTGGTGTATGTACAGTGGGGTAAATAAGTCTTTGATACACTGCAGATTTTGCAAGTTTTCCCACCTGCAAAGAATGGAGAAGTCTAATTTTTACTCATAGGTACACTTCAACTATGAGAGACAGAACCTACCCCCCAAAAGAAAAAAAAAATCACATAATATGTGATTACATCTTCTAATCACCTGTAAATGGTCCAGACTGAGAAAGTTTCACCAATTCCACCAATTGCTTTCATTTGCAGTTGCATGAACGAGAAACCTGTACCTGTTTTTTGGGGATCCTATGTCGGTTGGGTTTGATTATGGAGGCCTTTTTGTGAGCTTGTCAATCCTGCCTTTGTTGTGGACTGACACACTGCCCCAACTGTTAGTGTGATGATCCGGGGAGCCATTGCTTTTAACAGTTGGTCACTCCTAGTAGTGATACAAGGAGCACTGACAACTCGGTGATATGTACAAGACATGTCAGGGCTTCGCATAATCATTTTTTTAGCAGGATAATACTTACCTGATCAGCAAGGGTTTCTCATGAATGTCTCCACGAGACTGCAACAGTTCCTTGGTCTGCCTGGTCCCCGGATTTATTGCTGATCGAACATTCATGGGAGCTCAGACTCCAGCTCCTGCAAACTACTATAAAGTTAAAAAGGTAGTTTATTTACAAAAATATGTCACAAAAAATGCACTGGTAGATTGTCTAGTAAGGCAGGCTCAAAGATGCAGCAGCACAGTTGAAAATAATATGAAAAAAATATACAAAGTAGTCTTGGGGCTACAGTGTTTAAATCGCATAGTGTTCCCATTGTAAACTTGTTGACGCTCCAACGCTCCAACGCTCCGCTTCTTAAGTAAAGCATGCTGATTGCTCCTGAAGGTCTGCAGGTGCTTGAGGAACTGAGGCTACGCAATCTATAGGTGGATAGGGAGAAGGCATGTCTCAAACACTAACACACAAAGAAACAAGGAGTGAGAGAAGCCATTCACAGGGCACACCCCTAACTGGATATATCTTGTGTTCCTACTGTTTGAAATTAAATCAAAATAAAAGTAAACATAAGAAACACTGCTTTTGAATTTGTGTAATGCATTTATCAATTTGTTAGCATTTTTCATATTAGCCCAAATATATTAGATTTTGGATTGTAGAACAAAGTGATTAAAACTAAAGTAAAACATTTTCAATTACCTTGTATTTTACTATTAAGTCAGAGCTGATGCACAGTATTAAAGTTACAAAAAGTGGAGAGATTGTGATATCTCGCAAGCTAATGCATGTATGGGACCCACTGATTGCAAACACACCACTAATAGCACAGTTGGGGAACGTCACACACAAACAACCATCAGCCACACCTAATTTCCTCTGTTGTATTAAGGCTCCATTAAAAAAGTAAATTTTTCTTTTACATTTCTTACATATTTAAGTCAGTACAGTGCCTTTGAGCTGGGCCATCATAAATGCTGATTTAATTACAGTAGGCACTACTTCTGCACTCTTGTGTGCCAGAAAAGGTTTAACACTGGAGTTTTTAGTCACCTGTCCAAAAAAACTTGAACTAATAGCCATCTTTGTCAGTCAGTCCTTACTTCCATATGTATCTCTGCAGGACCTGTCAATTCCACATGCACCTCTCAACGAGGAGGCAGCAGCTCTGATGTTAGAGACTATATGCAGTTGTTATGTCTTCTTGACCCGGTCAAAGTTTGAAGAACAGATTGGACAGACTGGTTGATATAGCTGAAAATGAACCCACTTCTCGTGACCTGCATTTATGCCCATGCCAGTTGCTATCTTTCACTTACTACTAGTTTTATGTAACCTAAAAACTCATTACTCATTACTCAAACAAATTACTAGAAAGGATTGGATATTGGATATTGGACACCACAGCACAGTATTATTTTGAATTATTGACACATTTAAGGATGTAGGTAAAATTATTTACTTGTGTTTTAATACTGTTTTGTTAAAGTGATGGACAAAGTGTTGCTTACAAACTGCACGTAGCCGCTGTGATTTTATCAATCAGATCTGAACTAATCTAAATATTGCAGCAGCGGAGTGGTGTCCCATGGTAGCAGTGCTACAGGCTACTTCTTTGAGGAGACTTTACCGAGTGCACATTGTTTCGTATTTTCTGGATGAGTCTTGAAACAACTGTTGCTGCTGGATTTACCTGCTGGATAACCTGTTTCACTGGATTATGTGGCTCATTTTGCATTCCCTTGTCTGGTTGTTGAACCGTGTTGGCTAAAACTTCCATTGCGGCCTAATTATGACAATAAGTTACAGTTAACTTTATGCTCTTCAAAAAATACACTGCAAAATTCCAGATCAATTACTCATTCATCGTCACCTTGGTGTCCTACGTAGACATATATACTTACATCGGAGTTTGGGTCGGACATTTATTTACAAACAGAACGGCAATAATATCCTGTTAATCTGGACGGACCGTTGCTGTGCGGTTTCCAAGGTGTCATCACGTTCATCTAATCAGAATTGCTCTTGGAACTTACTTAATGAACCATTAGTAAACCTGTCATCGCTGAGCGGAATCAAACAGCTTTCTTTGACTTTTCATTGGCTATTCTGCTAAACTTGTTTAATGAATTATACTGCTCATGTCACCATATATTTTAAACAATAAGACAGTTTTTTTAAAACAACATACTTTTTTAATAGACAGTGTACATTTGTAAGAGGCATATACAGAAATAATAATCAATTTATGAACAAGTATAGATATGGAAGACAAATTAGTTACACAATTGTGCCACCCTGAGATTTTCCAAAAGCTGAGGTAGACATGAGGTTTATGCAATGTCTAAAAAGTGATTGTATTGATCCAAAACACAAAGTGGGACATTAGCATCAGGATAAAGTTTCAATTTGCAAATATACACTCATGGTTGTCGAGACCTTGAGTTTGGCCTTGGCATCCCCATAATCATCATCTGCCAAAGTGAGCAATTAGATAATAACATTTTGGTCTTCACCACTTTATTGGTAGCAATTCTTTGGGCTCTAGCCTGCACTGAGGCAGATCATGTCATGCTCGGATTTTAATTAGTATTTCACACTCTTTCATGCCAAATGCTTCTATTTTTGCCTGCACACGAAATTTACACTTTTTGGGCAAAAGTCCTTGGACACCCAAAGATTATATACGCAACACGGGTATTAGTATGGAGTTGGCCCTTCTTCCCTTTGCTGCTACAACAGCCTTTGTTCTTCTGTTATTCTAAAGCTTTCCTGATTTTGGAATCTAGTGTGGTCAATCCTTTTATGTTTGCTGTACATAGTAGATTGAAAACATTTGTATTTGCATCTGGGTCTGATACACAGAAAGTACCATGCGTCTAAAAAACAATTTTTGTGAGCAAAAGTATTGGAACAGATGAACTTAAAAAATAGATTAATATAAAGAATACTAATATTTAGTTGTTCATTATATTTAGTAAGTTCATGAAGTCTTCTGTGAACAGTAGATTGTGATACCTTTACTTCTGCCTTCTGGAGGATGTTGCTGATGTCACCATCAGTTGTTTTAGGGTCTTTATTAATAGGATGTACAATGTTTCTGCCATTAACTGCTATTGTTTTCCTTCGTCTACCTGTTCTGTTACTTATTAGACCAATGACAACTTTCTTTCCCAGGACATTCCAAATGGTTTAAGCGGCTATGGCCATTTGTGCAATGACTGATTGATTTTTCATCTTCTCACAGATTCCCAAATTGCTTGTTTGTAACTAATATAAGGTATCTGGTTTTCATGTTTGTTACTTCTGTAACTATAAATGCACAGTCCACACGGGCGAAACCCAAATCTGAAACTGAGCATAGACTTTTCAGAATGATGATGACCTGGCCCCGAACAGCGCCAAGAACCACGCCTTTATAGGATGTGAAGCAGCTGTTCGGGATCTGGACATAATTAGGATAGTGGATATTAAGCCGCCCCACATCCCCCGTATAATTAGCACATTTGTGTGTTTGGTAACACTTGGTCTACTGTCTTTGGTTTGTTAGGTTGTGCTGGAGTTTTAGCATTGTTGGTGTTTGTTTGTAGATAGTAGCACCATATCTATCTTAGAGTACTTTTATTTTTGTTTCTCACTATGTTTGCACAAATTAAGGTTTTTTAATCTTACACCCCAGTGGAGGATGCTGGTCTTTCAAGGAGGGGAAGCTCAATTTCGGCCTACATTATAAAATGTGTCGGTTTATTTATACGTAAAT
>JAVSBV010133977.1:0-17113 GCA_033117975.1 Parotocinclus spilosoma | reverse complement strand
ACAGAGAGAGAGAGAGAGACACACACAGAGAGAGAGAGAGAGACACACACACACACACACACACATATATACATACATATATACATACATACACACACACTCCTTAATTTATAATACATTTAACTTATGATGGATTTGCCAAAAAGTATCCCAGTAGTAAATTTTGGAGTACCTTTATTTGGTGGGTATTTAAGAATTTCAGTGGACTTTTCTATTATCAAATTGTTAGAAATACAGTACTGGGTTGGTATACAAAAATCAGTGCTTTGTTTGGGTTATTTGGCAGGAAAGCTGGATGGTACGGATTTCCAAATCC
Organism: Parotocinclus spilosoma; assembly: GCA_033117975.1. Lineage (NCBI taxonomy): Eukaryota > Metazoa > Chordata > Actinopteri > Siluriformes > Loricariidae > Parotocinclus > Parotocinclus spilosoma. Next base: position 16,797 of record JAVSBV010133977.1, on the reverse strand, counting down.
AAATGTTGGATTCGATGGGTACGTGGTATGGATTTTTCAAATTCAAATGTTGGACTCGATGGGTACATGGTGCGGATTTCCAAATCCAAATGTTGGATTTGATGGGTACATGGTACAGATTTCCAAATCCAAATGTTAGATTCGATGGGTGTTTGACACTATTTGTGTGCAATTTCTGTATGTGACAATGATGCTGCATTTGACATAAGCAAGCATGCCTTAATTTGTGCATATGTGACAAGTCTATTTGGCTGGAAAGTAGTATTTGTTGTATATTTTGGTAAGTAAAAGCCTTCAGTATTTCTGTTACTGTATGGCACTTACACATGTGTATACAACAATAACAATTACAAAGCAGTTATTATGGTTTAATAGCAGGTAATAATCTGTACACTAACACATTTAGTAGTAGAGTTATGTGCAGCCTGCTTCTGTTCTTACTTCATTATTTTTGAGTTTTATAGTATAATCCTAACACTGTCTGGTCCATTACAAATGAGCCCGAGATATATGGTGCCGGTAGGGTGATCTTATTACTCACAATTATGAATCATACATGGCATACGGTTTTAATCTGCAACCACGTCTCAGTCACGAGCGCATGGCAGATGTGATGTGGCCTGTCTCATTCCCACACAAACAATACATCTGAGGGACCTGATAATGGGATGGCTTTACTGGAGAATTAAGCTGATTTTTTTAGCCCAAAATTGCACACGGGGGGTACATCAAACAGGAACTGTTAGGCACGTAAGGCTCTCTGAGGGCCAGATTCAGCAACAGATATCTGCAGAACTGTAAATAGCCTTGGTCCATCTCACCGCATGTTGCTATTCTTAGAACAGAGACATGCCGTGCTGGACTGAGCCTCTAAAAATCTTTTGAGAAAGCGAGTCCTTTAAAGTTTAATTGATTGTGTTGCATGATTTTCTCTGTGAGCGGGTGGATTTCGATGAACAATTCAAGGTCAAAAGGCAAAGATCTGACTGGAAAGAAAAGGCATTTCGGATGCTTGTCCAAGTGTCACCTTGGACCCTGTTTAATCTGGATATCAACTTCTTTCAGTTCCTAAAGCTCATCTGGTTGCCAAATACAACAGGTATTAATTTTGTTAATCAAAACCAAAAGGCAGGAAGTTTACCAAAAGGCATGACTTTAATGTAATATTGCGCATAAATATGACGGAAAAAAGCAGATAAATGGTCTTACATAACAGTAAATTAATTATCTGTCTGCTTTTGGGATAGTAGTCAATTATTTCTAAAAATCTGTTTCTAAAATTCATAACATGGTTAGCCAATAATAAATAAATGTTCCACATAACACGTTAATAACCCATGGAATAACAGAGAGGCCATTCCCTTTGAGCCACATGACTTGGACTGAAGTGCAACGTGTTCCAAATGTGATGAAATCAAAAAGTTCTGACTTTACAACCACTGATGGGAATCAGACAGGTATTCTGACACAAAGCTTCCACAAATCCATTTTTAACAGAATTTATTGCTAAGCGTTAAAATAGTTCATAATCATTGTAAATGAGCCTTTTGTATTGCTCGCATGGTGCTGTATCGCTGTAATGCTTGGGAGCAGAGTTGCTCAGTTTGCTTACCCATAACGTAGAAACAAAGGAAACTCTTCAGCCAGTCTAAGGAATGGCTATAATGTAGAGAATAAAAAAAGGGGGAGTGATCACCATTGGAAATGCAGCAACTTGAAACATTGTTTGATATTTAAGGCTGCACAATAAACTGTACATTTGCTTATATACATGTATTCAGTGAGTTAACGATGAACACTAGCTAAATGTGAAGTGAGAGGTCTCCCACCATTTTTATTTTTAACCATTGTCTTAGTAGCTATGAGAATGTCTGGCTATTAATACTTTGTTACTTTGACTAAAGCAACCCCATTTGGCATTTGGTAGACTTGAAGTTTAGGATTAGGTAATTGACTCTGGCCGAGTTAGTCAGTTGTTACTTAAATTGTTCCCACCTCTGGATATTCCCAATTGTCCAACGTCCTGGTATGTGAATTTTAATACCCACCTCCCTGCTATTCAAACCACTACCCCAATAAAACAAATTAATAGAAGTCCATTGTATTCTGACTGACTTCTTACCTCTACACCTCCACTCTCAATGTATTAAATGGTTAATTATAAGGTAATTAGTGTTATGCCCTTGAAACTGCTGTATGACTGCAGTGCTCAACATCTAGGCTCAGAGTTTTATCTTCGTTGAAACAGACAACTTAATCTAGAGCGAATTACAACAGGCATGGATCTTCAATCCAATTGTTCCAGCAGTGGTGGCTTGGCAGAGGTGGGATTTGAAGCTCAGACCTTCTGGTCCACAATCCAATACTTCCATTTCAATACTAAGCTATTAGTATAGTAGATATTATAATAGTCCTACCCCAGCTTCTAATTAAAAATGTCATTATTGAATGTAGGGCCACAGCCTGGCCCATAACCACCATGACCCAGCCTCGAATGTTTGTGATTTCTGTAAGCCTATGATATATTTTGTAGCTGATCTGTTAGATAATTTACAGGGACATCTGTAATCTCTATAATCCTCAGTGATCCCACTACCTTCCTTCTTGCATTTGAACTGACGGATCCATGGCGATCAATCTACGTTCCTCAAATTAAACTGGTGCACAGGGTGGCTGTTCAAATTAAACGCATTTTTAAAGTAAGCATTAAATCATGAGGAGCTCACTCAAATTTAACACATTTCCTTCAAAATCTTGCATCTGTGGCAGAGATCTGTGGGTAGATCCAGCTGCTGGAAACAACAGTGTCAGGCGGCTTGGGTCCAATGCCAGAGGGGGCTTGCAATGTGCAGGTCCAGTGAAATACCCTAACCATTGGAGGAGTACTTCCAGTGATGGTCCAGATAAATGGAGGAAGAATGTTGGGTCGAAATGGCATCAGACAAAAAAGTGTCATGTCTAACATGCAAAATAACATTGTCATTTAGCAGATGCCTTATTAAAAACAACAGAATTTGACAATATAAGCAAAACAATTTTACCATATAAGCTATTGTAGGTTTTTGCTTATGGACAGCTTGGCAGAAGTAGATCTCCAGATCCATAGTCCAGTATCTTAACTGCTAGTCTAAGACACTCCAGTATAGCACCCTATGGCGGTTCCTTAAGAAAGCAGACTTTCTAAAGTCACTTTGATCACACAATGGCATGCTAATGCTTGTAGCCTGTGTTTTGCAGAGATGAATAATAACATAACCCAACAAAAACCCAGTCATACATGTCCTAAGACAGCTCATTAATTGCCTTTCAAATGAAGCAAATTCATTTAAACCCTGTTTTGAAAGGATTAGTTTATCAGGGAGGTGTCTGTGATTTAATTCTGACACGGCTCCTCAGTGATAAAACGTTCATTTGCTGGGCAATTGATATGCGGACTGTATTCACTGCACACTCCGGTCTAACTGACTGACAGAAATGGGTATTATTTCTCGAAATCTAGAAGTATTATATATGTATCACGCATTACAAATGGGACTAAAAATTATCCGAGAACCACTGAAATACAGTGTGTTACCATTTTATTCCCTTTATTCCAGAACTATTTAGAAGTGTTTATGATAAATTCGGCTGGTAAGTAAAGTGCCCTGACCTCAACTTAAATCAGAAACTTGAAACGATTCGAAAAGCCACTAGAGAGCCAGAGTTTACTGTCCGACATCAGCGTGGTATCAGAAAAGGGGAAAAAGACCATCCTAATACTTAAGTATTTTGAATTGTCCACATACTTTTGGCTATTTAGCAAATTTAGAAAATTCAGAGCAAGCCAGGGTTCCTTCCCTGTGACGCAGCTATAATATGCACAGAAACAAAGACAGACCAATGAGGAAACTGGCTGAGTCACTGTTATATTTCTGTTTGACAGATTCAGTTATTAGATTTAATCCAAAATGAGAAGCGTAAGTTTAAAGATTTCCTACATTCAGAAAGCCCCCTTTGTGTCTGTTCATGAAGGCAAATGTGAGGCACTGAACTGTGGAGGAGTGAAGTGGGACTGCTAGAGCCTAGGCTGTAAAAAAGGGATTTTAGTTTGAGCAATCCTGCTCTCTGACAGGCAGTATTAGGACTAATGCAGCAATCTGCTGTTCTAAGGACAACTAATATTTCCTTTTTAGGAAAGACGATAATGGAAGGGGAACTTATGGAGTCTATAATCTGACCTGAAGACCCATTCCCATACCATGCACTATAATAGAATAACATTGTTCTCCATAATGCATTTTAGTCTTTTTTTAGGCATTTATTACTAACTTATGTGATTAATATTTACAATATTATTATTTGCCATTTGCTTGGTTGTCTGCTTGCTTGGAGTCTTTTTCCTCTCACCATTTGCAATTGTCTTGATGAGTTAACAAAGGGCAGTGGAGCACTGAATGGTTTTTGTTGGACTTGCATAGGGTACTGGCCTGTGTTCCAGATTTAAACTCCAGCACTGCCAAGCTTTCACTGTTATGCCCTTGAGCATGGTCCTTAACCCACAGCTTTTTGGACTTTACAGTTACGATTGTAAGTCGCTCTGGATAACAGCATCTGCTAAAACAATTTTTATTGTATTTCCATGTTTTCTCTCCATTAATGCATTTTTTTGGTCAGGGACATTGGGGCTTGGAGGACACAGGGCGGCCTGGGGTGACTGTTGGAGTGCTGGGGGATGATCTCTCGGCCTCTCTTAGACACAATCAATCATGTCTAAAACCTGCCGGACTTGAACCCTGGCCTCCACAGTGACAGGCTAGCATCTTACACCTCTATGACACAAGTGCCCAGAAAAGTCTTTAGAGGGTTTATTAGCTCATTGAACACTGAACATTCAATCTTGAATTGAAGTATAATTATAAAGATATGGTACATTATAAAATATAAATATTAGGGATCCTCTGATCATGTTTTATGTTGCCAAATGCAATACCGATCACCCATGAGTGCCGATCACATACTGGGTGCCTTTTTTTTTTAAATCTCTGCAGTGAGCCTTGAAAAAAAACTTACTATACTCCGCCAAGTGTTTGTTCTTTAAATGACGTATTAAATTAGTTGTGTTAAAACGGTTTAATGTGCTTCCCCTGCAAGGTATTTTTTCGTCGTACATGTTGCAGGATGCAAATTTACATCACTCTCACAGACCGTGTAAAAGTTCCACATGGCAGACATGTTTGTTTCATCACATTTACATTTATGACTCAACTGTGGCAGAGATGGGATTCGAACCCTGGAGCATCAGTTCCAGAGTCCAGTATCCTTAAGCACCAGGCTACCACAGTCCCACGGTTTATGATTTGCCACCATGCACCTGAGTAGTGTAATGGAAAGGGCATTCTCTGATCACATGCTTTGCCACGGAAATCGCCCGATAATGTTCGGTGGCCGTTCGATCAGCAAACTACTAATAAAAATATGTATACAGTATAGGGTTAGTAAGGGTTTAGGTCAGGAGACCTGATGGGAATATAGGGAAGCTTCATTCTGCAGTGATACGCAATACAGACAAAAGTTTGAGGACACCTGAAAAATTACATCTAAAACATGGGTATTCAAATGGATTTATGTCCATCTACACCCTCCACCTCTCACATATTTGGGAATTCCCTCCACTGTTTATTCAGTGGTTCATAATAAAGTAATCTGGCATATTGGCACTTTCTGATTTCAGCCAAAAGTAAATAAAAATACACAATATTATCAGGATTCCAGGGGTGGGTCAGACCTACTCTGGAATTTACTGGGTGCAGGCAGAGGAACACTCTTGATAGGGTGGCAAGTTGGTTGTGTAAATGCACCAGCTGACCTTCACAGTGTAAGCTCTACACAGGATACGAGCCAAAGCCCTGTGGGATTGCTATTTCCAGCAGCTGGCTCCAACCACCAAGCCACCAGAACTGTGTCAAAAACGTGCACTAGGGTTTGACAATACAAATCTGACATCTTGTACAAATTGTTTTTTGATGATAAAAATAAGACGGTAGTTTAAAACAGTTTTTGTTTTTTTTAAACTGTCCTGTGCCGGTCAGCACAGACATATTTGAAACAGAGGGTTAACCCTGAAGTCTCTGTGAGGGTTACAGGGCCCCCATGATCTGGAAAATCATTAAGCTCATCACTTTCCTGTTTCATGCTAGGAGATTTTGAAGGACTAGGAACACTAGACTTGGGGCCCCAAACCATTTTTTCTCTATTATTATTATAAAAATAAACAATAAATTCAAATGAAAAAAAATCAGTTATTTCTTTATAAACCTAAATCAATAAAAGTAAATAACGTTTTAGTTTAACTAGCCCTATGGTCTTCAGCCGCTCCCTTCACTTTACAACGTCAACGGAATCTGGAATTATTCTTATTGCTGTTCTTACAATCATTAATAATTACGGACACAACAGATGTTATCTACAGGGTGAGTCAAAAGTCACAGGACTAACATTTAGAATATTATTATTTGCCATTTGGTTGGTTGTACAGTCATTTTTCTCTCAACAGTTAAAGTTGTGTGTATAAGTTACCATAAGAGCATTGAATGGTTTTTGTGGGACTTGGATAGGGTACTGGCCTGTGTTCCAGACCATAGATGTTACCTACAGGGTGAGTCAAAAATCACAGGTCATGTCTCGCGTTTCCATTAATAGTGGTTTCAGGATGGCCACTGTGTGGCTTGTTGTTCACAGTCCCAGTTTCTTAGAATTTGGCCATGAGGAATGTAATGGTGCTGTGTGAAATTGGTGATCTTTCTGGGTGTGGGTTGTTTAAGTCTGTCTATGATATGGCAGCTGTGTCCCACGGACATCAGAATCGTCAACTCCATCTTGTTGTTCATTACCTATGATAAACAACTAAATTTTTAAATTTGTGTTGATAGCTTTTGAACCTCAAGAGACATTGCAAATCTGACTGCAGCACTCGATTTCCGATCAATTCTTGTCTTCTTTGATAAACCAAAAAAAAAAAAAAACTTGCACCTGATCCAATATTTCAAGATGGCTTTCAAGATGGCAGCGATGTTCCAGACATAGACAAATTTACCTATTACTTGCTGAGGTATTCAGATGTGTAATTTTTGCTTTTGTTTCTGAAGTGAAAGGGTGTCTTGTGACTTTTTGACTCACTCTGTATATTCACCTGACCTTGTGGTGATTCAGAGAGAAGAGTGATAAAAGAAGAATGAGAATGATAATAATAATAATAATAATAATTTTAGGCTATATATTACTTGTCATTATATTTGATAAAATATAAAGTTTCTGAAAAAGTATTTATTTATAATTACATTATGTAATGTATAACAAATGTAAAGTGAATTACAAACCAATTAAATGTTCTTCTTTTCATTTTTGTATGATAAAATAAAATTTGGTCTTGACTACAACATTAACTGTTAAACAATAAAATCAATAACTGTACAATCTACATTATACATAGCCATACAAACAATGTATGCGTTTAGGTTTCTAAACTTTAAGACACCTCTGCATTTTTAGCATTTGCGTGTTGTCTGCTGGCTTTTGAATGCATTTTGCAATCCTTGCAAAAAAAGAAGTCGTATTCATTCATGGTATTAGCCCTTTCGAGACTGTATGGATTGTACACACGTAAATTTCGCTATTTTAACACAAAAATCCTCTTTATCTTACAATGAAATTAACGCATACATATCAAAAGCAGCCTTGTTTATATAAAGTCAGTAGCATACCGAGTGATTTCATACAAATTTGATTACCATAGGCTGTTTCAATTACATTTGGCATCTATTTAAACGAATGGTCCAAATACATCCCCTTGGTCCTCAAAGGGTTAAAGGCTTAAACATGTTGATATTACACAATCCTGTACATATATTTCAGTCATTTTTAAACTTGCCGTGTGTCGTATGTGGCTTCTTTGCATTCATTTATTCATTCATTATCTTCTGCTTAATACACACGGGGTCACGGCCCAGCGTGTGCCCACCCAGCAACTCTGGGTGCAAGGGCAGGACCAAACCTAGACTGGGCGCCAGTCCATCGTAGGGTGCACACAGAGTCACATACTAAGAGCCACTTTAGAGAGAATGATTACCTGAATGATACACCTAACACGCATGTCTTTGGACTTTGGGAGGAAACCTGGCGTACCGAGAGTAAACCCACGCAGACACACAGGAGGACATGCAGACTCCACACAGAAAGGACTCCACCCTGAGATTGAACCTGGGACCTTCTTGTAGTGGGACCTTCTTGCCACCAAACCACCGTGCTGCCCGGGCTTATATACAACTCTAAAAACAAAAATCCCATTATAAATCCCACTAGAAGTCAAAACTACAACTGGAAAAGTCATGATGTGGAAATAACTTACCAAGGGTTTTGACTATACAGGAAGAATGTATGAATTTTCCATAAGAAATAACAGAACTAGGGGATATCTGAATATTCACCATCTAAACTCCAAAACAAGTTACATTTATTTGAGTGATGACGTTTGGCTGTTGGGTTTGCAGTTCTTTAAAATCTTCTCATACATCAAGTACATGACAGACCCAGTTCTCCAGGTCCACTTTTTTAGTGTAGGGCTTCATATAATACAATCCCTATGTAAAGCATTACGCTTTACTCTGACATCTCCATTACTGATAATGTATCTGGTTATTTGTTTCCGTTATCGGTAAAGCACACCTTTCAGTCTTGGGAGTGTAATTTGTTCGAGTTTACCGAGCTCGGAGCTCAGATGATGCTTTTGCTAATGGAAGAGCAAGGTTATTCCCCTTGCTACTGTTTTTCTTTAGACTATCATCAGTCTACATCAAACCCCATCACTGTAGTGGTAAATATGAGCCCAACCAGCTGGGGCCTGTCTCCTTTTGGGAGACTTCTTTTTGGTGTGATCAGTGTGGTCTGTTCTGCAGGCAGTTACATGCACAGATGTCTCCATTGTGGAAGAATATAATTATGGCTCATTTGAATAAACGTCAGGCATGAACATTGAGTCATACAGCTGTCCATACAGACTGGCATCCATAGAGACTGTCATCCATACAAACAGTCCTCCAAACAGGCTGTTTCAAGAGGTTCGATTTAGATCTGCTCAAAGAGCAATGGTTAAGCTCTCGATATTTGAATGATCCAAGTGGTGGACTAGTTGAGTACTACTCATGTAAGCACTTTAACCAGTAGGCCACCACAGTTCACAGGATTAAGTACTGGACTATGGACCTGAAGGTCCAGGGTTTAAAATCCCTCTGTCAGAGTCGGGGCCTTAACCCTCAATTGCTTGTAACACTATTAATTGTAAGTTGCTCTGAATAAGGGTGTCTGCTAAATGATGTGAATGAAATTAAATTTATTAAACAGCTTATTTTCTATAGCAGCATGCATGGCGTGGTAAAATGGCGTCTACGTCAGAGTCCTCACTGAGCTTAAAATACAGCTAGATTGTTGGCAAGAAAAGTGTAAAAGTACACACATCTTTGTGATTTGTGTGAGAGTCTGGAGTTTTTTTCCATGAAACTTTTTGGGATGAGTCTAAACTGCAGAAATATGGGTTTGCATTACAGGAGCGTATAGATTAGCGAGGTGATATTTTTGTGACCCTGCAGCATCCAGACCAGACTGCGTATGCTCTACGGCAGGCTTGTGACATTGATATAGAGAGATCCGTTCTTCCAGGAGCAGATCCAGCAGAGCTGTCAGAACAGATTTCACAGTGTATTGATAATATTTCTGAATTAGGAGGAAAAGATCCATATTAGGATCTCGCCTGATGTAATGTCAAAAGACGCATTTCTTGAACTTTGGCTAAACGAGCCTTGTCATTTCATGGTAAAAGCAGGGTTTGAATAATTTGGTGCGGTCCATGACATACTTTTGTTTCACGTAAAAATGTATATACAGTAATCAAATATAAAATATTAAACAGTTGTGTCCTACAAGTTAGGAATTATGCAAGAGTCCCATTTTTTTCTGAATATAAAATCGTGCTATACTGCACACTGGACATTATTATACACTTTATAAGCCAGAATACATAATTTATAAGAATATATTTCAGATCCTGGCCAAGGCTACATTCATACTGCAGCTGAAAGTACAGTCAGACCTAGGGATGAACAGATTTTGTTGGCTGATTACAATTGCTGATATTACCATTTAAACGTGAACAACCAGTTCTACATTTCTGAATAAGAATTATTAATTACAACATATAGAAACATTTTTGTTCACCTTTTCTTTTAATGGAAATGTATTCACTGCTTAAGAAGGATAGAAAAGGCTGCTGGTTTGTGACTGGCTCTGCACTTATTAGCGTTCTGCCTTTGTCAGATTTGTCAAATTTCATATATTAAATGTTATTCCAAATGTTTTTGGAGATCGGGTCCTAAACTGCTTATATTCGCTGTGGGTTTATTAAAAAAACATTACGCTCTGAAGAGCTTCCACACTGAATACATGCCTGTGTCCGAAAGAGAGGACTAGGGGGACAATGTAGTTCACAAAGTATCACTTAGAACACAACTGAAATCTAACAGCTTAAACGTGCGTGAGCTAAATATAGTAAAAGCATTGTGCTGTTGTTGTGGCGGTGTCTGTTCCGTTGCCATGCACTGTGTAAACGTGACTTGCACAGAATAGGTTGAGAGACTGATTGGTCACCGGCCCATCGTCATGTTCATCTCTAGTCAGATCAAGTAATTTTTTTGATAGAATTTTTTTTATTATTAAAACAGTTCTACATTTATATAGGCATACAGATCCACTTGATCAAGCCTACAGCAAAATTGGCCCCATTTTAATTTTATTGTCTCATATACAATAACAGGTTGGTTTCTTTTTAGGCATTGTGAATGAAAAAAACAACCTATAGTCAAGATCTTTTTAGTTCCAATCTAGGGTTCTCTATGTGGTACCAAAAACTGATGTGTATCAAAATTTCAAAAATGTATATTCTCCTGCACCTATGAATCAATTTAAGAGCATGACTTTTTCAAACCAGTGCTGGCCATAGTAAAATAAAATTTGAATCAACTAAGTAAATGTACTTACTATAATAAACGTGTTGGTTATGTGATGCATTAAATCAGCCCCCCCCTTTGTTATTTAGCATTCTTTTTTTTTTTATATCTTCAGCAAGTGCTTAAGTATAGGAAAGTTCAGATTATATCCCAGAAACACTGGAGAAAAGTTGGGAATAATGAATACGTTGGCAGTTTGGGGTTTATTTGGAGAATACCCATGTTAAGTAAAGTCAAGCCAGAAGACACTTTGAAGACCAGGAATTAAAAAGGGACCCAAACTCTTTATATATGATATATGTATAAATTAATGCCAATTTATTAGTCAGATAAGTCTGTATTTAAAAAAAACACATACAAAGCAAACATTGACAGATAAATAAAAACAAGCATCTTGGGATGATCGAGTCCAGTACACAGAGCCATGTGAACAAGGTGAGAACATGCAAAACTCCTTATTGTTTAAACTTTTTTTTTTCTTTTTTTTTCTCGAACCCTGCTATGCGAATTCCGGCTTTAATGAATGTTGTATTTCTATACCATAACCTAAGAGATGCTTGGATGATGGAGTGTACTTTTTTTTTTTTTTTCCCCAAGGTGGAACATTCTTTTAAAGCAGCCTTATAATTTTAGATTGTATTATTATATCAAAGGCCAGTCCCAAACTAAGCAAGCCTCGGGCAACAGTCGCAAGCAAAAACTCCCTAGCATTACATGGAAGAAATCTTGGGAAGACCGAGATTCAAAAAGGGCCCCCAACCTTCTTGGATTTATCTAGTCAAGTCTTTAGTGATATCTTAAAAAAGCAGAAGCTAAATAAATATCAACAGAGAAATAAAATACTTAATAAAAAAAAAATGCATTATATGAGTCCGAAACACAGAGCCAATTTGGGCACTCGAGTCCTTGGCGGCAGGTCATTCCCAGGTCATTTCACAGACACGCACAAGGTTATCTCAAGTTCCTAGTCATATAACCATATAAACACAAGTCAATGCCAATTTAGAGCAATCAGTAAACCTAACACGTATGTATTTGCACTTAAAACCAGCTAGAACCTTTTACTTGTTATTATGCATAGAATTCAGACCGTGTTCTCTTAAGCCATAAAGCGCTGACAGTAGCAAGTCACATGCACCACATGTTTTACACAATGATTTTCCTTTTAGCTTGTATGCATAATTTTGCACCACTCTTCATTCACTGACTAAAGTCCCAAGGCATTTGTCATAGGAATGGCTGACATGGGAATATGGAGTGCAATACAACGCAATGTTTAGATGAGTCTCACATTGACCAAGTAGTATAGAAGTACTGAATATAAAAACTAAAAACATTTGTGCTTCAAATGCACAACAAACTGTCACAAACAAACTGATGCAAACAAACTGTCACAAATATATCAAGGTCACATTGTATAGTACATCAGTGGAGAGTGTGACTATTCAACTTAGCAGTAATATCACCAATGATATTCCTGAATCTAGAGACCAACAGAACTAGAAATCTGTTTGTTTTTTTAAGTAAAATCTTAATGATAAGTAGACATGCAATAAGTAGGGTAAAAATACCAACATTTGACAGGAAAAGGTTCAATATTAGACTGAGCTAGAATGCAAACGGAGCTTAACGAGGGATGACTTAAACCTGACGTATGACATTGACATGACGCGCGGTCACGTTTTGACCGTCCACACAAACGACATAAAAGATTTATTTTAAATTTAGAATTACAGTGCCATTTGCAGGACTTTACTCCCACTGCTTCAAACAAGAGGTTTAAATAGCAGGAGATTAAAGAATGTGGCGAGGTGAGAATTAATTCACTGCCACTACAGGGCTGGTACTAATTAGTAATTCATTTATTGAATTTCAAAAGCTGGTATCTATTCCAGTGCACCACGTATGGCAAGGGAGCAATTACTTCAAATTAAAAATGGGACTAGGATTAGTTCAGGTCACTGTTCTCAAGTGAGTTTACATCCTGAAATTCATACAAGTGGAGTGAAAACCTCAAACTAATAACCCATGCTCGGGAGCACGGTGGCTCGATGGGTAGCACCGCTGCCTCACAGCAAGAAGCCTGGGTTTAAACCCAGGGTGGATCAGCCTGGGTGGGTCCTTTGTGTGTGGAGTCTGCATGTCCACCCTGGGTCTGCATGGGTTTACTCCAGCTACTCCGGTTTCCTCCCACAGTCCAAAGACATGCGTGTTAGATCAATCGGTCACTCTAAATTGGCATCAAATCGAGCGCATATTGGCCTGCCAGTTTTAAAAAAAAACTAATACACCACTGCAATGGTGTGACCAGCGACGTCTACATGGCGTGTGACAGACAGTGATAATCACACTTAATTGAAATATAACTGTAGTATGTAGGACTACAGTAATTTTTCACAGTTGGTAGATTTTTGCACCATGCAGAATGTAAATTGTTTAAACTGGGTTAACGGTTTAAAATTAAAGCAGTAAATGCACTCCTTGGGAAATAATGAGGTTAACGAAAAAGTCTGAACTTCCGACGTGGTGCTGTAACATGTTTGGAAAGCATCGCTGAGTGATGTTGGTGTTTGTCTTAGTTGTGTAGGATTTTGGACAATTAGGGTTTTTTTTCATTATATTTTTTGATTTGTCATGCTTTGCATTTGTTGCTTTTGTACACTTGTTTACATTCTCTCGTGCAGTGCATCGTTGTGACACTAATCAGTATTACATGTTAAGCAAACATGGCTCATAGGCAAGATGGCTGTTCGGTCACTTGTGTTCAGTGGACAAACAATTAAAACGGTAATCAGAATTACTTATGACTAACTAATCAGCTAGAGTATCATGACTGTGAGAGGCCCAATTTGAGAAATCCTGTTTCTGATCCCAGGACAGAACACTAGAACGCTAATCTGTATGCACATTGACATGCATTGTATATGGACTTGCCTTCTAAAATGTTCTTTTTAAGCTTATAACTTTATTATACTTCTGTTCTATATTTACGCCCTAAATAATATATCAGCTCGGTTGACTTTATCACTCTGACAAGATCGACAGATGCTTAGCCCGAGGAAGACAACATATCCAAGCTTGACAGCGCTGCTATATTTTATGTATTTCAACTTTGTAACTCTGCCCATAGGTGGATTGGATAACTCAAGCTTGGACTGAAAAATAAAACAAAAGACAGCTGTGTGTCCTTGTTTACTTAAATGGCGTACAGCCTTGTCTACTGCCCTGCCCAATCCAGCACACATCCAGGACAGAGATGAGGAGAAACAGTGTCAAATAAGGACAGGGATGGGTCATAGAGGTGCCATCACTGTTCAGCTGGTTTAGACTGTACATTTTTAGTGGTATTATAAGACATTATATTAGATAGTTACCACAAAATATTGGGCTGAATAAATGTCGTGAGTTCTCAAGGTCTGATTATACGACGAAGACTTCCTAATGACAGACCTGTGAATATAGAAATTACCGCAAGCAGTCTGCATCATCAAACTGGGAAGCATGTGATAATTTGACGCTGTCATAGGATAAACAAACTATGTGTTTACTTACTCAAGCTGTTACTCACCCGCTATTTATTTATGGGACTGTGGTGGTCTAGTGGTTAAGTCACTGGACTCTGGACCAGAAGGTCAAATCCCACCTCTGCCACCTCTGGTTGGGTCCTTGAGCAAGGCCCTGAACCCACAATTGCTTGGATTGCAAGACTGTATAAGTTGTAAGTCGCTCTGGATAAGGGCGTCTGCTAAATGCTGGAAATGTATTTATTTCTATGTTGCATCCCTTTTGGGCCTATAATGATAAAACTAGATGTACCACTCTGGATTTGATCTGGATTCAAATGAGACCGATACTGACCTTAATAGATGAATTGGATATCATAATAAAATAGAAAACCAATTTCCAGCTAAAGGTACTACAGCAGAGCCTCAGAATTTGAACAAATTCTGACATTTGAAAATTAGGTTCACATGTTCGAACAAACATTCACACCATAAATAGAATAAAAGTGGTACATAGGGTGCGACTTTCCAACCACAATGCACGTCCATCGGTCCAAAAGGGGGCGATAATGCACCAATACAGTATACCAAAAAAGGTAAAACCCGAAAGCAATTTTGTTGCAATATTAGGAATATTGTGCATTATTATTACAATCCAATCCATTTAATGGGACAAGCCGCTTATTCGGACCAAATCCTTAAGTACCGAAACAAATCCTATTATATACGTGTTACGTTATTCGCTTATTTGGACCAAACAACGTGAGAGCGAATAAGAAAAAGAAGCCACAAGTCGTCACTTAGCAACTACAAAGCAGATCAGCGAGATATGGGAGGATTTTTGGGATCCCCAGGAGAATTTATGCTTTTATTAAAGGTCAGGAAATCCGAAAAGTTGTGTTGACAAGAGCAGCGGGAGGTGAACACGCCCACCACTTTCTTGAGTTTGTTCAAGTGCACTCCATCAAGAGAATCCATCACACTAGATAAGTTCTTCAAACATTGACTGGAATTTAGTAAGAACTTGTATTATGCTTCACATGCTGAGTACCTACACATTGTGTTGTAGATCATTTCCACAAACTTTGTTGCAAATTTATTTTTCAATTAAAGTTCGTAAGCAACAGTAGTTCTTGTTTGTACGGTCGCTATATGTGTAAATCACAAAATAAAGGTTTAAAAAACATGTTAATATGTTACATAGCACGTCCCGACTTGTAACATAGGGGGCATGTTTGTTTAAACGCGTCCCAATGTGGTCCGATTAACCGGATTTGACTGTATTGTAAATATTTTAAAATCTGTGGGTGCGATTTCAGAAAAAAATCGCCAGTCAAGCCAGATTCACTTATCAAGTCTTTATACATTGCTCACAAAAATTACCGAATATTTCATTATGGCATATTTCATTTTGAAGTATCCTCTAATTTTCGTGAGCTGTATATTTCACCTTTTTATTGCCATGTTTTAATATTCCTTTGTTTTCCTACATGTAGGATAAGAAACAATCATAAACTCACACAAATGTCACAAATGGTTCTTCCTAAACATCCAGCCTTTCAGCTTTACTGCAGTTGTAGCTGTACTTCCAGTTTGGCTTCTTCTATTTCTTTTTGGTTCTTCTAGCTTTTAGAGGAGTCTCGCAGTAGCAGTTACACGCGAAGATTTTTAGTGCCATAATTGTATTGACAGTTGTTTGTAGTTCACAGTGGCACTAAATTGGCTGCGAGCATGTCACAGTCATCTCATGCATTCCAATAATTCAGATTTTAACTCACAATTAACTTTACAGTGGTCAATCAAGATTCAAGATTCAAAGCTTTGTCATATAGACATGAGGAAACAAGTTTCCCTGCCCAATGAAATTCTTACTTTGCAGTCCATCCTGGATGTCATAATTATAAGATATAATATAGTAAAGTAAAATCTCAATTAAAAAAAAAAAGAAATTAAACAACGAAAGAAGAAAAATATAAAAATATGTACATTGTGCAAATATACATATACATTGTGCAAAAAAATATGTGTGCTACATGTGGGACATATGGTTGTATTGCAAGGTAGATACATATCAAGCCAGGATTGTATGTATCCAAACATATTCAACTTAAAGAGAATGACTAAACTGGCTAAACACCATAATGAATTAATGAATAAATAAATAAATAGTCTAGCGGTTAAGGAACTGGACTCTGGACCTGATGGTCCTGGGTTCAAATCCCACCTCTGCCAAGCTGCCACAGTTGGGTCCTTAAGCAAGG
>JAVSBV010133966.1:0-17117 GCA_033117975.1 Parotocinclus spilosoma | reverse complement strand
TTTTTAAACTGCTGTAGCTCGGTCAATTTTTAAGCTATAAACACGAAAATCGGACCAGTCGGACCCGGCTATGATGTAACTGGCGAAGTTAATTTTCAAAGTGATCGGAAGCTCCGTTCACTGTTTATCACTCTTTTAAAAAATCACCCCATTCATTTTGACTGGCCCCACTCCAGTGATGTCAAAACCGGGTCTCGGACCTACGCCCGACCACAACCTTTCAGGACTCGGACCTGCACCTGATCAAAGCCCACCGTGCCTCAAACCTAGGCTCGACCGGATTTGAATCCGAACCGTCTGGGTGCCGAAACGCCAATCTAACGGCGACCTAAGACTTTTGCACTGCGCTGTCCGAGCCGTACAGAGCCCGGCTGGCTTTCCAGACCTCACCTTCTCGCAGGTGTCCATCTTCTCGCTGTTGCGGTCGCTGTTACTGGGGTTCGACTCGATGCTGATGAGAGAACCTCGAGAATCCGTGGTGTTAGCTGTGGATATAGCAAGCGAAGAAAACACTGGAAAAAAAGCGAAAAAAGGCGTCACGAAATCACGCCTTGATCCTCCGAGGGCAAACGATTTATTATTTATCATAAGAACGACGGTACCTGTAATAGAGTTCAGCACTTCCTTGGAAAAGGACGCGTCGACCGAGTTGGCGGGACGGGCGCTGTGCCCAGTCTGACCTGGCAACCCTCCTGCTATGCTAAGGTCATCTTTAGAACCCTTTATGGTAGACAATCACAAACAGGATATCGTATCTGGGACTGGATTTTTTTCATATCTATTTAAGATAGATAAACAGGTTTAGGTTTAAGAAAGAAAACTGATGTTCTTCCAATATGGCAACCCCTTAAAATTATTCTATTCACATCTTTTTTCTTAAAAACAAGCTTATTTCTATGCTTACTCCAATTTCTTAGTGCAAACAAACATACCCACAGTGTTTTCCAAGGCGGCTTTTGGCTCTTTTCTCTATAAGGCGTCTTAAAAATATTGGCGTTTGTGGGTTGCAGGTTTTTGAGACTTGTTTCTAAAGTGCATTTCTTTATCTGGGATGCCTGATTTAATGTCTTTTTCTGTTACACATTGGAAACTGCTCACATTGGAGCAAGTTGCCTGTTAGCCTGGTTGCTCGTTTCTGCCGTGGGATCTGGCAACCCTGGATTGAAACGTAGCTATATTAGTGAATTGGAGATGAAACGTGGTGTAATCCTCGAGGAAACGAAGGGTTTGAATACTGATCGTCTCCTGAATGGTGGTTGATTGAGATTTTTGAGTGGTTGCGAAGTAAAAGTTTGGTTTTTCGGGCCCGGGCGTGTTACCTGGTCACTGGAATTGAGGTACACAGGAAAGAGGTCCCTGAGGAAGAAGCGTGGCATGTTGTCCAGGATGAGGCCGTACAGGGGCAAATAGAGAGAGGCGATTCGTGCTTGCTTCTCCTGAAAACTCACAGACACACAAGTATGGGATCGGTCCGGTGTTTACTTTAGGACTGGTTCATAATCAGAGCAATCTGACAGCCTGGCTCACTCTCTCACACACACACACACACACACACACACACACTCGAGCCTCGGAGCACAACACATGTCCCAGGGTTTACGTACAAGGGTGGAGGCACCAGACTGTAATGCGTTCCTGCTGTTCCGAGCGTCCCCCTCCACGGCGCCAAGCGAAACTGTTTGATATTCTCACTGGTGCACTGGCGCACTGGCGTAACACCACTCACCTTCACGGCGTAACGGGAATCGAGCGAGTGCTTGGCCATCAGGTTCTTCAGGCTGGCCAGAGCCAGATGCCGGATGTCTTGTTCGTCTTGCAGAGCCAAGCCGAGCTCTCTCAGGAGCAGCCCTGTTAGGAAATGCTTCCTGCAGAACTCCCCAGTCAGGCTGTACTCCGGCATGTCCGCTAGGGAGGGAAAACGAGAGCCGGCATTAATCCCCCCGTTCATGGACGTAACAATGGTCTGAGAGATCGAACCGTTACGGTAACACGCCGTGAACAATGGAGGCACGGGTGCAGATGAGATTGTCTAGACGTCTACAGGCGGTGCAAAGCGAAGCACGTTTTCTTAAATAGGTTCCTAAATAGGTTCCTAAACGAAAAACTCCTTTAGTCGCATGTAAGTAAATGAAACGTCTTATTTCTAAAGAATGAACGTTTCTAGTCTAGGTCAAAGAGATAAAGCCAGACTTTTTAAATTGTTTGTTCCTCGGATGTTTCTACTTAGGAATCTACTGAGGTGGGAGGAAAAAAAATACAAATAAATCTTTATTTCAGCACTTTTTAATTTCTCGAGGACTATACTGGAATCAGTACAAGGACTTTGTTTTATTTAAAAATAACATTTATTTAACCTACAATTAAATTAAAGTGAGTCTGGAAAAAAATGTAATATACAGAACAATACCGTTGGCTCTCCACCGGAGGGCGGAAAAAGCTTTAAAAAAAAAAAAAAAAAAAAATATATATATATATATTTTTTTTTTTTATTTAATTTTTTTTTAAATTTCAACCATTGGTGCTGTGGCGGATCCGAGAAATATTTTTAAAAATATATTTTTTGTATTCTTTAAATATGATTGACGGCGGATCCGCGAAACAAGCAATAAAAAAACTCTGGCCTTATGAGAGCATATCGCATGACTCCGCCCTCTCGTCTTCTAATTATTGTCGAAATTCAGCTGTCGATTGGTTTTACGATCCAAACGAAGCAAAAGCGTCCCGTTTGAACCCCTGCTTAATCCTGGCCTGGGTCATGGTGCGAGTCCGGGTGCAGGTAAAGGTCAGACAAGTCAGCGAAATTCAGTTTCTTAGACGGTACCAGGTATCAAACTCGGGACTTGGCGCTTGCGTTCTGTTTGTTAGACTGTCAACAACAACAAAAAAAAAAAATCCATGCCATCTCATATAAGGCCAGACTTTTTAAAAATTTGTTTCACAGATTCGCCGACGATCATATTTAAAGAATAAAAAAATACAAAATTTAAAAAAAATAATTTTTTTGGGGGTATTTTTTTGGATCCGCCACAGCACCAATGATTGAAATAAAAAAAATTAAAAAAACAAAAATTTTTTTTAGTTTTTTCCCGCCCTCCGGTGGAGAGCCAATGGTATTGTTCTGTTCATTTAATTTTTTTCCAGATTCACTTTCATTTAATTGTAGGTTAAATTTCATTTTAAAATAAAAAATATTTTTTATTTCTTTCTCCTTCCTTGTGTTGATTTCACATAGTCCTCAAGAAATTAAAAAGTACTGAAATAAAGCTTTATTTGTATTTTTTTTCCTCCCTCCTCAGTAGATTCTAAAGTAGAAACATCCGAGGAACAAGAAATTTAATAAGTCTGGCCTAAGAGTCAAGGTCCAATTTATTTTTATTGAGCTTTTTAGATCGGAGCGTCGCCTCAAAGCAGCTTTTTAAAAGGCCAATCCCAAATGGAGCAAGCCTAGGGTGACAGTGGCAAGGAAAATCCCTGAATATAGAAAAAATAAACCTTGGGAGGAACCAAGGCTCGATGCGTGGCCCAGATTGTTTAGTTGTAGTAATAGTAAAGTTAGGTAAAGAATCCAATTAAAATTAACAATAAAATTTGAATTAAATAACGAAATTAGTTCATTAGAAACGATCAGCGCTATCAGTGTTATTTTTATTAACGTCGTCTCGAACCGTAACCTTTTATAAGCGAGCAAAAAGTGGGAAAAATGATTACTTATTTCTTATTGTTTATGACTGCATCTGTTTCCGGAGCTCCAAAAACGACTGGCCCTTTTAAAAGCAATAGTACTCCCTGTGGCACAAAACCCAAAAAGTGCCACCCCGCCTGGCAAACTGAAACACACTCATGATAAACACCGCATGATGATAGTTACCCCGGGCGCTTTGCGTTTCCGGCGACGCCTTATCTGACGTGGACAGAGATGAAAAGGGTTAATGAGGTGGCGCCTGTGAGGGCGAGACATGATTGATGAGGCTGTGACAGGGCGTGGCCTCGTGCCGTTCTGACCTGTGATCCTCGCGGACGGGACGGGCAGGCTGAGGGGGATGTAATGCTCGTGGTTGCACACCTCCCGGAGGAACTCGAACTTGAACTCGCACAGCATCTGCAACGCATCAACGGTCTGCGTGAACACGGGCCGGAGCGGCGCCTTGTCAAAACCGTCTCTAAAGAGTATGACTGAAGACGGGTGCCACTCTGGTGCCCACCTTCGACGGGTTGAACGCTCGAATGAAAATCGTCCAATAAGCAAGTGGGGGGAAAAAAAACCCCAAACTTTTAAACCAGTGTTGAGAATAAAAGGGAATCCAGGGTAACCTCTATGCAACTAAAGTTCCCATTCACATATATACGCTCGGGAATCAGGAGAAGAGTGAACAAGTCTGGCTCATTTCTGTTGTTTTTAGCAATGGAGCACGGCCCCTTGTTTGGTCCCAAAATCTAGACCAGGGCGACAGTGGCAAGGGAAATGGCGTGCTTGGATTATGGAGCATTAAGGCGCTACCTTGTTGTCGCTGGCCGTGATCATGTTGATGTAGTTGCTGATGAGTTTGAAGGTGAAGCCCCTGTCCATGACGGTGAAGCAGCGCTGGAAAGAAAAGACGGCATATTTTTATAACCGTAAAGCTTTCATATCCACACAGTCCAAACATGGCAACGTGGGACGACCGGACCGGACCGGACCGCGACCACGACCGTCATGAGTTCACAATCGCAAGCCTAAGGGTTTTTGGAATTCCTTTCCTTTCGGCACGGGCACCCACTTTGACGAAGTTGGCCACGGCCTGGCTGGCACTGCGGGTCTCGTCGGGCATGTCTTTGCTCTTCCAGAAGATGTGGTCCGACATGGTCATGATCAGAGTCTCCAGGTGGCTCTGGAAGGTAGCCGGGAAGCGCTGCGGTCGAGGAAGCTGATCACACAGACATAAGAACACAGGGTTCAAGGAGGGATGAGGATTTCGCAAGATTTTCCAACATCCTACCTGGGTATTGTTGCTGACCATGGGTGCCCCTTTTTGAGCTCAATGTACAGTCTCCTTCCAGCAGAATAACAAAAACTGGTCTCGATTCTCAGAGCACCTTTTGGATGCGCTCGATCACGTCCATGGCCACATGGACCAAAATGTCTGAGGAATGTTCTCAGCACCTTGTGGCGTCCATGCCCAGCAAGTTGTACCCAATAAAGTGGTGACATCGCATAGAGATAAAAAAAAACAACACAAGATACCTGAAGCTTATCTGCATCCACCAGGTGCTGGGCCATGGATTTCACAATGATTTCCAGGAAGAACCAAGAAAACTGAAAAAAAAAATCAAAAAAAATCTTTAAACACTTTCTGAATGATTAATGCCCAGATTTTTGACGTCAGGGCTAATGCGCGAGTTGTTGATCGTCTTAAAATGATAAAATGTTAAATAATGATAGGTTAAGGGTCACCTTTAGGATGTTCTTCACCGCCGATTGCTCGTTGCTTTTCAGATCCGAGTTCATGCCTTTGGCCAGCTCCTCGTGGACGGTCCGGAATCCATGCGCTTCGGTCTTAAACACAAACTGTTTAAAGACAGACAGATATCAGTCGTGTGAAAAAGCAACAGGTTAGGCCAGACTTTTTAAATTGTTCGCTCCTCGGATGTTTCTACTAAAGAATCTACTGAGGAGGGAGGAAAAAAAATACAAATAAATCTTTATTCTTCAGCACTTTTCAATTTCCCGAGGATAAAAATAATTAAATAATAATAATTAATTTTTTTTTTAAATATTAATAATTTAATTTATGTTAATAATTTGTTTACAATTTTTTTTATTTTAAATAATTAAAAATAAAATGTATTTAACCTGCAATTAAATTAAAGTAATTCTGGAAAAAAAAAATTATGTACAGAACAATACCGTTGGCTCTCCACCGGAGGGCGCAAAAAGCTAAAAAAAATAGGTGTATTTATTTTTTTAGTTTCTACCATTAGTACTGCGGCGGATCCCCGAAAAAAAAATAAATATATATATATATTTTTTGTATTCTTCAAATATGATCGTCGACGGATCCGCGAAACAAGCAATAAAAAAGTCTAGCCTAAGTGCCGTTTAACGGCCGAGGTCTTAACGACGATAGGGAAATCTAATTCTGTCTTTGGACATTGCAGCTGAAAAAATTACAAAAGGACCTTATCCAGAGCGATTTACAGTTAGTACGGTCTTAAAGTCCAAGCAATTGTGGGTTAAGGGCCTTTCTCAGGGGCCCAACTGTGGCAGAGGTGGGATTTGAACCCTGGACCTTCTGATCCATAGTCCAGTACCTTAAACGCTAGGCTATCACAGTCCGAACACACATTGACACTACGATTCTCCACCACCTCGGGACTTATCGAATTCGGTTTCTGACTCATTTTGACTAGAAACTAGTTCTATGTTCTATCGGGTAAGAGTCGTTTCAGCCGACTCATGACTCGCGATTCACGATTCAGTACAAACTGACTCCGAGTCAGAATCCCAGAATCATAGCTCTTCTTTCTTTATTTTTATATCTACAGTACTGCATTCTCAGTCATTCTTAGTAAGGCTTTGTGCTGAAAGGGTTAGTAATGACAGCCGACCAAAAGGAAAACAGGAACTGAATCCCCCTGGCTTTTAGGCTGGGGCCCTGGAACGGATTGAGTCAGTGAACGTTATTTTTAACGTATACATTCTTAAAGGTTCAGATCGCCTATTTTGGAGACGAACTCTATGAACTGGGCCCATTCCCTCGTGGTTGTGTGCAGCCAGCCAGTTGGTTCCATGTTTCATTCCCAAACTGCATTTGTCCAGGGGTGCCCCAGACTGTAGAGCGTACGCACCTTTATGTAGGAGTGTAAATAGTGGCCCAGGTTTTCCTCGTGGCACTTGGACAAGATGTGGACCAGGACCCTGGGGACGGCAAAGAAGAAATAGTTTAAAAAAAAAAAAAAAAAAGGGTCATGAAAAAACACGAAAAAATCGCATCCCAGTGTCTCGTGTGAGTAAGGATCGATTAAAAATAGCCCAGCTGGATTTTCTCAGTAACCAGATTTCTCATAGCCTGCACACAAATTTTCTCAGCTTAGCCATGCGTAACTGACCCGGTTGCCAGATCCACTTATTTAAAAAAACACTGGCTTTAAAGGGATTTGGGTTTTTTTCATTGACCTGTGTTTTCAAAAAATAATACATTCCCTAATCTGACGACCTTGGTAAGAAACGAGCCACGTTTTGGTAAAGGCTGCGAAATGCACGGTTGCCAGATCCACTTATTTGAAAGATTTGGCTTTGAATTAAACGAGAGTGAAGCAGAGAAACCTAGTTTATACCGTTAAAGTTTGACTTTTGTGTCATATTTTTTTGCAAACTAGAAATCCGATGACTGCTTTTATGCTCGTTCTGATGACGACAAAATTATCGGCTATACGGAAACCTATAAATAAAGGAATAAAGTGCTTTTTCTGTTAAAAAAAATTATTTTCCGTAAACATTTGCGACTCGATAGAGAGAATTAACGGTTTACAGGCGTCGCTTTCTATTGGGTAATCTTTGTTGGTTTGTTATTGTTGTTTGCTGTTCGGGAGGGTGGGGGTGGGGGGGGGGTTCCCTTTGAGGGAGTCGTACAGTTTGTTGCCTTTGCCTTTTGCTTTTAAAGTGAACCTGAAAGCGAAGCAACAGCAGCAGATCTCGCTTCTTTTTTGGGTTCCTTTAAAGAGGACTCGCTTCTCTTTCTGGTCCTCTGTAGCACTGATGAGTTCTCAGACAAGACAGAAATGATGATGTGAAGTGTAAAAAAATGAAAAAAAAAAACCTTTTACAACGCTACATATACCTCGAAGTGCCGAGCGCCGGTCATGTGACCTTCTCATAGCTCTACTTAAAGGTTTAAAGTGTTTAAAAGGTGATCCTGCATTCCCTGTTCTGGAAATTAGGCTCTGCAGAAATGGGCTCCTTCCCTCTTGGTTGTGTGCAGCCAGGTGGAAGACTTTGTCCCATTTATTAGGTACCAGAGATAAAATAAGTATTGTCTTTTTTGTATTGTTATTATGTGTGTTGCTGTAGCAACACATATATTGTTATCCGATTTTGTATTATTCCACCAATTTTCGGTCAGTATCTCCTTCTACACCTTTCGACGTATCGACAGGGGACAAACGCCGAAACGTTCGGGATATTCGGAAGAACTGTGCTTGTTCATAGCTAAGAGATATCTCGAACCGTGCACCCGGTGCCCCCGATTTTCTGGCACAGAAATCCCATAGACAATGAATAGAGCTTTTTTTAAACTGCTGTAGCACGGTCAATTTTTAAGCTATAAACACGACAATCGGACCAGTCGGACCCGGCTGCGATGTCACCGGCCATGGCCATTTTCGGAGTGATCCGAAGCTCTGTTCACTTTTTATCACTCTTTAAAAAATCACCCCATTCATTTTGAATGGAATTCCGTGCACTCTAGCAAAACCACACCTAAAAATGACATTATTGTGTCAAACTCTGTGTCGTAACTTTGGTACAGTTTCACGTAGAAATTCAATTTAAACTTCACAACGTAGACACAACCCTTTTCTAACAAATTCTAAAATATCTCATCGGTTGAGTAATTCGTTTCCGAGATATCCGAACACACATTCGCAGTTCCTCCGGGAGCTGCATTTTCTGGTTTGTAACGTTATTTAAACATCGCTTGCTCTCACCTTATGGGATGAGGGCTCTTTAATTAGCAGGTACCCGCTGGGTAAAGTTGCTGCTCGGGACCTGGGTCCGGGAACATTAAACGAAGCGGACCGAGACCCAGTTTGGGGTCGTTAAAAGGGGTCTGAGCAAAATCGTCATCGTTTTTAACCTCCTTTCAAAGGCATTTCACGCTCGTATGCCCCCCCACCCCCCGAATACCGTTCCTGGGCGCGCCGTACCTTGTGGTGGTCGTGGTGACTTCATCAGAGTCGTTTTGGGTGAGGACTTTGAACAGCTGATTGAAGAGTATTGGCAGAAAGCGAATGATCACGTGGTTCCTCTCCATACTAAGCAGGCCCTGTCGGAGGAAGACAGAACGGGTGACTGGTGGAAAAAAAAAAAAAAAAAAGCCGGATAAAGGATGAACTAAAAGAAATAAACGTTGCCTCTGTACCTTTAGGCAGTTCATAAAGTTTGAGGTAGGTGGTTGCGAGAGATCCGCCTCTCGTTTTTGGCACTGCTGGAAGAACCGGCTGAGGTGGGGATCCTAAAATAATGAGAGACCGGCCTTAGTACCGTGCTACTCGTATACGGTGTGAGAAGGCATGGGCGTTCTCCCCTCGTGTTACCTGAGTGTACACCGTGGACAGCACCAGCGTAGAGACCCTAAAGATGGGCTTTCCACCGTCTACCCATTTCACATCCGATCCATTCTGGAGAAACGAGAGATGGGATGTTAAGGCTTAACGCTACGTATACCTCGAAGCGCCGAGCGCCGGTCATTTGACCTCCTCATAGCTTTACTTAAAGTTTTAAAGTGTTTAAAAGGTGATCCTGCATTCCCTGTTCTGGAAATTAGGTTCTCCAGAACTGGGCTCATTCCCTCTTGGTTGTGTGCAGCCAGATAATAATTGGAAAATAAGATCAGATAAGAGCCTAGACCTTTTTTTGTAGAGAGCCAGACACGGTAGACAATTGTAACTTTCTTTAAACGTCGCTTGCTCTCACCTTATTGGATGATGGCTCTTTAATTAGCAGGTAGCCACTGGGTAAAGTGCAAGAGACTGGCACGTTGAACTCCTGGGAGGCCAGGCGTCCGTCCTTTAGAAGCGGCAGCCAGGCGTAGCCCACTGGTTCACACAGGAAGACACGTCAATCGTAACGTTACCGTCTCCCGATCCACGACCCTGTTTGATTTGCTCATACCTGGAGTTTCCAGAGCTTCTTTCTTCTTGGAGCCGGTCTTGGCGTTGATGTCGCAGGTGACGTGAAAGAACGAGAACAGGAGATGGTGTTTCTCGTGGAGCTGCGTCGGGAGCTCGATCTTCACCTGTTGTGAGAGCAAAGGAAACGGGCGTGAGAAAAGCCCAAACACGGGAACGACCGGGACATACGATAAGATGGGAACCTCGTCGTAAAAGTCCGGATTCTGCGAGTGGTGGAGAACAGTGGAGCAGGCAGCCGCGCTGTAAACTGGACCTCCCGGCTTCCCGTAGATGCACTGCGGGTTAGAAAACGGGCATCCTGCGTTCATTTCTGACACAAGCCCGGACGATAACGAGGGAAGGAGCGCTGGAAATTTGGGAACGCCTTTACCTTGAGCGGCGTGGCGTGCTCGTCGTCCGTGTTCCTGAACTCGACGTAAACAGCAATGTTCCGGGCCTGCGGTGAAGAACAGGGGGTGACCAGTCGGCTCAAACGGCACGGCCTCGGCAATTAAAAAAAAAAACAAACGTAAGAGGCCGTACCTTGGCGAAACTCTTCTGGCTGTCGTACTTGAGGTGTTTGGGGTAGACGTAGACGTGGTTCTTGTAAACTCTGAACGGTTGCGCGAACTTGGCCGAATCTTGCAGGAACTCGTCCACTTCCACCGTGGGAGCGTGCAGGCTGCAGTCCTCGAAGGGCCTGACGGGAACGTACGACGACGTCACGCAATCTGGAAGGCAAAACCCCGGTCTGGTTTAGCGGTCTCAGTTTATGAGGGGCACGCCGGTCATGAGGTCATAATCCTTCAGCCTTACTGGGGTGCTCCATCGGGATGCAGTCCACGCTGATCTCTAGGCTGCCCGGGATGGTCTGGAGCTTGCTGGTTTTCTCCGCCCTAAAAATAAAACCAAACGTTCCGCTCGGGTGAGGGGAAAAAAAAAACGGGATTGGGAGGATTGTTTCGGAAGGGTCGACGTACCTTCTGTATTCCGTGATGAGCTTGAGCAGATCCTCGGTGGAGATCTTGTTGCTCTCCTGCTTGAAGAGAGGAGAGAACCGCGACTCCCGGTCCACCGTACCCTGGTTGTCCTTAAAGACGGATCTGCCCGAACGAGTGAGAGACAAAACTCGTCATATCGATAACGCAGAACCAGAGCGCCTCAGTCAGGACCTCGGAAAAGCCAAGCCTGGCACGCTTCGATACAGGGACGAAAAGAGCCCACGTACTGGCTCGTCCCCCTGCTTGGTAATGGTAATGACACACCGACCCCCAAATCCACAGAATGCAGCTCGATTTCTACCAGAACATCCATAATTAACCCGCCCATTGGTTTGAAAGGAGGTCCTCAGAATCGAACGAGAAGTCCCAGCCAGGACCAGGAACAAACCAACCGCATAAGCGCAGGTGTGTGGAACAAGAAAAGGGTCAGGAGGGAGCTACGCAAGATGATACGATCATCCTGATAATGTTAAAACAAACGAAACACATTTGCAAATTTCTGTCCATCCCACACGTGTTCGGTTTTTCTTTTTTGGACCCGATTTTGAATCTTCTCCGACGATCCGGATACCAGATGTTAATCCAGATGTCAAGACGTCGCATCCCTGAGCGTTGCTCCCTTAGCACGTCTCTATTGGAACTCTTCGAGGGTCATTATTAATGCTAAAACGGCAAAAGCCACCGATTTTGTCCCACTCACTGATTCTAACCTTATTCTTAGTCGTTTAGTCTCTTGGTAATGACACACCGACCCCCCAAGTCCACAGAAAACTTCGCCGAATTCGGTCTATTCTGACCAACAAGCTGTGTTTCCCCCATATAAACCCGTGGATTATCAGTCCATCAAAGTGTTTATCCAGGAACAAACCAACAGCATAAGCGCAGGTGTGTGGAACAAGAAAAGGGTCAGGAGGGAGCTACGCAAGATGATGCGATCATCCTGACAATGTACAAACAAATTTGCAAATTTCTGTCCATCCAACACGTGTTCGGTTTCTTTTTTGGACCCGATTTTGAATCTTTGCCGTCGATCCGGATACCAGATGTTAATCCAGATGTCCTTATTAATGCTAAAACGGTGAAAGCGTTTAGTTTAGTCTCTTGGTAATGACACACCGACCCCCCCCAAATCCACAGCAAAGGGTCTCTGTTCTGACCCTTTTTATCGTTCCACACCAACAAGCTGTGCTTCCCCCATATAAACCCCAATAAACCCGTGAATTATCAGAGTGTTTATCTAGTCACTACCACAACGGTTGCCAGATCTGTTCTATCTACGTCTGGCTTGTGCACCATTCTTTCTTTGACGAGTGCAGCACGTTTTAGGAGCCCAAACTGAACGTCCTGCACCAGTTTCGTAGTTTTATGGCCCGAGCGACCCTGAATGCTCTTGAAACGGGATCGGAATGTTTTATTCTCCGCTTTATTTAGGGTTTTTGTTTAGGAGCATTGTTCTTTCTGGCGGCTTTACAGCGCTGTGACTCGAACCCTTTATTTTCTGTTCCGATTTCTCCACTGGATACGGGATAAGGGGGGGGGGCGTTTGTGTGGGGTAGCAGAGCATCGCGTGAGGCTGAACTTGTACGCTTATACTCACCGTACCGACCAGGCGAAGGGCATGCGGTATTTCCCCAGCTTGCTACAGAACTGCTTGTTGGATTTCAGCGTCTTTTGAACCGTCTGCAGAACAGAACAGAGAGCTGTGGCAGTTTGGTTTTAAACACACTCTGGTTTTCAACTTCGGGCCCGAGCCAAACTCGACGCAGCCCCGAATCAAAGGCGTCTCGATTTTGGGCCGGCTGCGGCAAACGTTGGAGCAGAGTCCCAGTAACCGGGCTGGGGTTATTTTAGGTCGTTTCACGCGATACTAAAACCATCTGTCTGGAACGATGAAGTACTCAAATGCAGGAATTCACGAGACTGTTCTCCGGGGTGTGTGTGTGTGTGTGTGTGTGTGTGTCTTACAAAAACAGCCATGTTTTCAATCGTACGAACGGCAAAGACTCCTGTTCTGGGCAGGCAAATAAACGGGAAACGTACTGGGAGGACATGTTAAATGTCGTCTGGTTGGGACCGGTCAAGTTATCTAGTGGTTAGAAATATCAGTTTACCAAAAGGAAAAGAAATTGGAATTATGGTTCTGTGAAACGATTTAATAAGTAAGTTACTAAATACAGTAGTTTAGATACTTTGCACAAAGTGCTTTAGTTTACACAATCATATTTAAATCCGTAACGATTATTTGGTAAAATAGAGTGATTAGAGATCAGCGACGAGTTCTTGGTACGTCCGGCGGCACCGTATGGCCACGGATTTGATCATTTTTAAGACCCCAGAAATTAAACACGGTTAAATCCCCGGTTAAATGGAACGATTTGCTTTTTTGTGGTGAGCTTATACTAAACAAACTTGATTTTTTTTTACGATTGTTCTAAAAGCGGTTATCCGGATGTCTCTCAATATCTAGTTCATTGATTGATTTATGGGAAAATTATCATCCTTGGGTTTTAATTACTTCATTATGAGGCCAGAACGGCCATTCTTGCCGGTTAGGCTTTTCTGAAGCAGCTCTGATGGCCTTACAGGTCAAGTGACCGCTGGCTCAGCCGATTAAGGTATAAAAGTTAAAAACGACATAGAGAGGCATCACAGAAAAACAGGTTCTGCTCAAACGTAAATAGAAGGAAAAAAAGAACCTTGGCTGGACTTAAGCAGTCCCGAGGCGATTTAAACAATTGTTAAACGATTTTAAGATTTCTTAGTGCGTCCTGCTGTACCTTGTACGCTTCACATGGCTGCGTAGGGATTTAAAAAAAACCCGAAAACAAACATCGTTTGAAGGCACTGGGATTGAATAATAATGATCCTAATGATTTAATAATGCAAGTGTGCATGCAGAAAATGGTGCCGAAATTCAGGTTAGAAAAAAAGAAGCAAATCACGAGATTTCAGATCCGATTTTAGGGCTGATTTGACTTTTTTGGAGATTGTGGATTTGTTGTAGTGAAAGAGCTGTTTATTTTTGGCTGCTTCTCAAAAAACAAAGGCCTGAAATATACGCATAATATGAATAAAGCGTACGACAAAAACATAGGTGGAAGTAACCTTGCAGTTGTCCGTGTTCTTAATGTAGGGCTCCGTCCCGCTCGTGATATTACCCATCAGCACTTTTTCTACTCGAGCCACCAGGACGATATCTGTGTGAGGATTGGTGATGGAGAAGATAGCCTACACACACACACACACACACACACACAGAGAGAGAGAGGGAAGGAAACAGAAATGCGTCCTCAGCTGAACTCGATAAACCAGAAGCATTTCCTGTGCCTCTCTAAGCACATTCTGTATTCTTCACACGTTCCGTACCTGCTTAGGAAAACATAACCAGCTGTCCAGATCCTGACCGAGCTGGCAGTCGCCGCTCCTCTTGTCCGCCGGGGACTTGAGGCCGTTTTCCTGCGCCCCGGGAGCCCCCTGGCCGCCGCTCGAGCCGCTGAGCATTTTCCGCACGACCTCGTGGTTCAGGTCGACGTGAAAGTCGGCCGAGACTTTCCTGTTCTCTCGCGTGTCCAGCAGCGCGACGGTCACAAAGAAAGGCTCGATCTGAACACAGGCAGTCGTTCTGCGGTTAGCCAGGCTCATTTTATTGCTTGTTATAGCACAGTTAGGTCCGACCCCACGCTCAGATCGACCGAGACGTTCTAGGACCCTTCATCACCCTTGATCATAAACCAGGATTTGAAAAAGCTCTTAACAGATCTTGGAGCTGGTCTTGATTTTAGGGATCATTTAGAAATGTTACGGGGCGGTTATACAGCATCAGCAGCTCCTTATTTTCTCCTCATTTCCTTCAAACTCGCCCGCCTTTCATCAAACATCGTCCACGGCTGATCGGACCTTCGTTTATGGACCTCTTGAGTCCAGCTCCCAAACCCGACCGAGCTGCTCACGATCCGATCTACAACCCCGACTTTAACAATTTGCACTCGATAAATCGAATCGCTAAAGTGTTTGTGTTTTGCGCTCACATTAGTCACGGGTTCCGTCTCGTTCTCGTTCACGCAGCCCTGCAGCGTGAGGTTCAGGGAGCGACAGTAGATCATCAGTCTCTTTCCCAGTTTCTCTTCGAAGGGTCGGACGGGGGCCGCCTCTCCACAGTCGCCCCGCGGGCTCCTCAACACCTAAAAGGTAGCAGATTCGGCAGATTGGATTCGTTTCTTTGAACAGTGCCCCAAAACGGGGATCCTAAATGGTCTTAGGTTTAGATCCTGGCATGGACTTTCTTGGACTTGTTGAGCATCTAAACGTACAGTGAGGACCAAAAGTATGAGGCCACTTGAGAGAATGGTGAGAAAAGAGAACCACCTTTGGTCCTCACTGTTTATCGTATGAAATTCATGTTTAAAATTGAATTCGTTTGGTTTTCTTCTTCACATTTCAACCAAGACAAGAAGGTTTATCTGCCTCGAACCCAGATCTTTCCATTAATGTACACTTCAAAACACATCCAACGTTATTACTACGTTTCCCACAATGCCCCGGCACCTTTCCAAACGCTTGAGCCATCCTGAGCTGTGTCAACACGTTTTAATTTATAATAAAACGAATTTAAAAAATGGTCATTAGTGATGTTATTTCAATGTTTTATTCCTACACACTATGGTCTTATATCCTAATTTTATTTATTTAATACGTTCTTTCTGTTAATATTAAGTAAATGACACGATTTCATTCTTACATCTAACATCTGGAGTTTTATCGAGTCCTCTCAGGGATTCCTCCTTTAGGGAACGTTTAGGGATTTCCCTTGCCGCTGCCGCCCCAGGCTTGCTCACTTTTGGGTTTTAGGCTAAGATTATAGAAGAAAATGGTCAAGCTGCGTTGTAAAAAGCGCTAAATCTGACTTTGGTGTGAGTTAATTTAAGCGTTTTTGACGCTTGCCTGTGTGAGGCGTTGCCCAAAATAGTCCCTTTGGACTCCCTGTACTGCATGTAGCACGAAAAATGCAATCGGTTTCGATTCAGTTTCGCAATAAACTGCTACTTTTGCCTCGTCGTTCGGCTGCACCTTAAATGAAGCGAGAGTCAGTATTTGTGGACAAATGGGGACGTACGGGAGTATCGGGATCGAGGGAGAACAGGTTCAGCCTCTCTTCTCGCCTGGCCGCTCTCACCATCTCCTCAGTTTCAGTAATGTACTGACCGATTAAAAAAAAAAAAGAAAGGAGGGAAAAGAAGTCTGTAAATACGATTTGAAAATGAATACGTCTTAAGAATCGAGATCCACGGCACGGATTTACCTTTGCTAGTTCGGGGTTTATTTCGTTTTCTGTCGTTTCCTCCGTCTCGGCGAGGCTAATGTCGCTCGGCAGATCAAAGACGTCTGTGGGGAAATGGGGGGGGCACAAGAAAGCAAGTCAACGCATAGATCCGGCAAGGTTGGCGTTCGAGGACGATGCCCCCCCTATACCATTACGCCACCAACAGCCTGAATCACTGAAACAGAGCAGGGTTTGGATCCGTGCTTCCACGTCGTAGGAAGCTCCGAGCCCTTTGCGAGCCCCACTCACCGTGTCTGGCGTCGGTCAGGTCCACGCTCTTGCGGTCCAGGGCGGGGCCGTCTGGCGGACTGATCTGGAGGATGCGAGTCAAAGTGCCGATCCAGTCCTCCATGTCTTGCTCGCTCTCGGCCGCCAGGACGAAGTACGTCACCTCGTTCATCTTCAGCTCGAAGGCGTGCTTCCTCAGGCGGTTGTTCTGCGGGGGTCGTGACCAGACATGTATAGTAACGAAGTAGAACTACTTAAGTACTCTACGTAAGTACTAAAATACAGTATTATTACTTTTTGGGAGTATTAGTTTTTTCTCCAATTTCTACTTTTACTTCACTACATATTTTTTGATGAATTTAATACGTTTACTCGAATCGTTACTTGTTACTCTTTAAAAAAAACCTTATGAATCAGACCAAGCTCAGAGTATAAATGCCAGAGTAGTAAATGACTCTATCATCGGGTTTGATAAAGCTGGCTTATGATTGGTCGATTTAAGCTAACAAGACCGCACCTTCAGCCTTTTTTTATTTATTTATTTATTTATTTTTTGCTGTCGAGAGGGAAGAAGACGATCCAGGAACACCACCATCAACACCAAATTCTTGGTCTTTAAATGACAATGGAGACGGTGATGAAAGCGAACACCTCCCCCCCCCCCCCCCCCCCCCCCCCCCCCCCCCCCCCCCCCCCCCCCC
>JAVSBV010133950.1:0-17119 GCA_033117975.1 Parotocinclus spilosoma | reverse complement strand
AACACAAAATTGTCTAGGTGACCCCAAACTTTTGAACGGTAGTGTATATATATATATATATATATATATATATATATGATGCACCTTCCACACTTCCTTTCAATCTAAGTTTTTCTACATTTTAGCCAAAAACTAAAAATTGAAAAGCACTTCAGAAGCTGCATTATTTCTGTTATTTATTATATATACAATTATACAGTATTGCTGAGCAGTATCACCAAACATTTGTATCAGCTTTTGAGTGGGTGACTTATTATTGAGCTTATTTAGCTATCCAAAGTAAATAGATCACACAGTTCATCTGAGTTCATCTGAGTACCCTTGCTACCCCCTGACCAACAAAGCCTTTTACAGATTTTTTTCAGACACAAAACAAAACGTACATTTTTTTAAGCATTACTTAAATGATGAACTGAACTCTTTATTCTGAAGATCTGTCAGAGCTCTGTGATTAAAGTTTTACACGGCTTCACATCAATTTTTAAACGAGTTCGATTGTGTGTCAGGCAGAGCAAGATGCATTTCATGTGATTAGCTACAGTCTTAGCAAACCGGACACTAAATCTAGATCTGCTGTGACCGAAAGACCAAGGCACCCTTGTGTTGAATATTCATACATACATTTATCCATTCATTGCATTTACAGGTTGACTTTGTTTATACCATAAAACTATTATGAACTTGTATTACATGCATTAATTATGTTAGCACTTTTATTTACCAAAAACCTTGTACTTATTCGAAAATGTTTGTTTTTAAGGGGGCCACTAAATTTTTATCGGAACATGAAGGCAAACTGGCAGTGGTTGTCTTCAAGGCCAAGGGGACAGGCAAGTATGCTTCAGCTCCTGTAGCTCTGTCCAGCTCTGTGCCAGCTCTGTTCCAGGAGCCCTGTCAGACACACCCCAGTGCCCTGCTCCTTTGTAAACTCGCATGCCATCAAGTCCAACCACACATGTCGGCCATAACAGATGGCGTCCGCTGCATATTCCCCCCACATCTGCTCCTGAGAGGCCCGAGATAAAGTGCTGCACTGGCTAGCTCTCTGATAAACATATCTTTTTTTATGGAACCAGAACCAATTTAGGGTCTGTAATGGGCATTTTAATTGCTTGCTTACAATCCAGTAATGCGCTTTCCTTACCCTAAACAATATTTCTCAGTGTTGGATATACACAGCACAACACTTTTCAGAAATGTCATTTCCAACATACAGATTTTGATGCCAGCTTTGATGGTGACCGCAGGGAAGGATAAGGTGCTTCTGCCCAGTTTTACCACTGGCATGGAGAAGATGGTAAGTTTGACACCTGGACTTATTTTTTTTATTAGTCTTGATCAAATAATAACAGTGCAATAATGATATAAGCTCATTTTGTGCATTTTGTTTACTTGAAGGTTCCTAATTTGACGAGAGGCCACATTGAGAACTGTGGACACTGGACCCAGATGGAGAGGTATGTTACACACACACAAAGTTATATCTACACACAAAGTTATATCACAACTAGGTCTATATACACACAAGTCAATTGCATTTTTTTTACAGTAATTAACCTAACATACATGTCCTTGGACTGTGGGAGGAAACCGGAGTACCCGGAGTTAACCCACACAGGGATTGAACCCATGACCTTCCTGCTGTGAGGCAGCAGTTCAAGTTTCTAACTGAGTAAATGTACAAAAGTACTTGCTTGTACTTCAGTATTAAAAGTAAAAACGCCATCATATAGTATAATAAAAGTTAGATTGTTATATTTTGTATGATTGTTCCTACATGACTGCATTTCTTAACTGTGTAAAGTTATCATGAAATTAATTCTATTCCAATGTAGTATGAACTGTAAAGATAGAAGTATTCTTTAGTCCGAAAGAGCTATACATACACAGACAAGAATATCTCACCTCCATTTTATTAGGTATAACTTGCCAGTACTGGATTGGGCACATTTTTGCCTTTAGAGCTCATTCTTACATACTGTAGCTTCCACAGGGTTCTGAAAACATTCCTCATAGACTTTCGACATATGATGGCATCAAACAGTGGACTCTCCTGTTCCACCGCTTCTCAAAGGTGCTGTATTGATTTGAGATCTGGTGAACTCATTAGCATGTTCAAGAAAGGTCAAGAAAGCAGTTTAATACATGACAATACACTGTAGTCATAAAAAGGTGGGCATGGTCAACAACAATTCTATATGAGCTGTATGTTGTTTAAATAATTCTCAATTAATAGAAGAAGGCACTTCTTCGATCACAACGATCCACCAACAAAACCTTCTCTCTATTTGAACCAATTCAACTTCCTGTGAATGCCTAATTGATTTGAAGTGGCTATAGGGTGCCACAAAAATATCACCTACACCAATATAGCATGGGGTGAATCCATGCTTTCGTGCTGTTTTCAATTTCTGACCTTACCATTTGAATGTTGAATGCAGAAATCGAGACTCATCAGACCAGACACTAGTCTGGCAATTTTCCCAACCTCTGCCATTAATAAGGCATTTTCACCCAGAGAACTGCTGCTTTGTTGATATTTTATCTTTTTTAAACCGGTCTAATTAAGCCCTAGAGACTGCTGTGTGAAAATCCCAGTAGATCAGCAGTTTATGAAATACTCAGACCAACCCGTCTAGCACCAACAACCATGCCATGTTCAAAGTCACTTAAATCACAGAATTCTTCGTTCAGAAATTCAGCAGGTCATCCAGATCGTGTCTACATACCCAAAAGCATTTGATATAATATTTGTGTTTTAAAGCAGTTGAAAGTTTAGGTGTATATTGTGTGCATATATAGAGTAGCTCACATAAGTAAGTACACACATCTGTGTTAATAATGTATCATATCTTTTCATGGGACAATACTGAAGATATGACACTTTGATACAATGTAAGTAGTGTAAATTAGCTGTGCCTTAAAATAACACACAGGCTTTAATGTCTAAACTGCTGGCAACAAGAGTACAACACCAAGTGAAAATGGTCAAATAGTAGAGGCTTCCTTCTGGGAAGACAGCCATGCAGACAAACTTGATACAGTGTACGGCGTATGTCTGAGCAGTGACAGGCTGACCCCCCTCCCCTTTAACCTCTGCATTTATTAAACTAGCAATCTACTGGGCTTTGAAAGTTTTGTTTTAGTTTTGTTTATGTAATGTAGGGATACATGTTTTTACATAATTGTATGCGATTTTCTATTGTTTTATCCTCAAACCTGAGTCACTGCAGTGACTGGCTAGTGTATTAGACATCACCACTAAACACTTTTTTTTTTACAGTTTTATTGTACAATTTGATAAAATATGGACATATGAAGTAATAGATTCATGTCTAGATAAATAAACATGATTACTTTGTCTCTATACACATTACAGTCCAGTTAAGCAGGCAGTAGTGACTCGGCTTATGTTCTGGGCTATTATATAGAAATAAATTAAGTTCTAAGACTTTACAAAAGTTTTAGAGTGAAACCGTTTCCAAAGCAAAATATATTTAGCATTTTGCCCAACATGTATTTTTTTGCATAAACAAATGAGCTGAACTGTGTCATAATTAATGTGATTTTTTTTTAGAATATCAGCAAAGCATCAATTTGACCTGGCAGTAGCATTATGCTAATGAGGGCGAGGATGTAAATGAGAAAATCAGGCAATAAAATAGGCAGAACATGACCTGTTCAGCATGTTGTATAGGGAGTCCTCGCTTTGTGATGGAAGAGATGGAACTGATGCGTGTATTTGGTCACATCCCCCAAGTCATGGTGACAAATGACCTGGATTTTAAATGCAGTGATAAAAGCGATAACTTCATCCATCTCTTCCTTGCTCTCCTGACATTTAAATCCTGAAGCAGAGTTCAGGCATTTTGACACTGATGTAAAAAATAAGCAGGCTTTAACATTTATACTCATTATAATTTGGTATTTTTCCATATGACAGACTTTAATCATGCTTGAGATGCGTACTGTGTTTTTAATTGTGATCATTACTAGGGTAGGATTGGACTTGCACTGATTGAAGCATTCTCTCTTATTAGCTGGCCTCTGATTCTGGGGGCACAGACTATCCAGCTCTGAATTATTACAAGTTATTTATTCTTATTTATATATTTGTGATGCTTTTATTTGTTTGTATGTTTCTCAATGTCTTGAACTTACACTTCAAGATAGACAAGCTATTTTAAAAATAAGGGACGTTCATGACCACATAAGCTGAAAAGGTTTTGGTGTTGTTTAGTGCAGTGAAAAGGTCAAATAGTTGCCCTATGCACTTTATTCATACATTATTAGCCTACTGAGCTCAAAAGCACAAACATGAAATCACTGATTTTGGAAAACCATTTACAATTGCTTCTGATTGTATCTCCATTACAAGCTTTACAAGTACAACAATTTGGGGGTGGTATTCAGCTCTCAGAATCTAAGCCGAACAATTATTTTGATTCTTAAAGGAAGGGGTAAAGGAGAAGTCTTCTGCCGAGATGAACATATACAAATATGATGCTTATTAAAATTAGGGGACAGACCCCTAATTATCCCCATATAACCTAATGAAATATCCTGTAATATTTGTGAGATGAATCATGCATGTTTAACCAGGGTGCATTCTTACGTAACTATTAAACTAATATGAGAATTACAAAGTCCTCTATTCCTCATAGTTAATTATTTATAGTAGTTAGTAAGACATTAACATTTAAAAACATACATATAAATAATTTTATAGCACAGCAGGATATGAGCACATTCCTAACACTCCCAACTGCATATACATGCTCAAATCCCATCATTGTTTAAAGTAGGTAATGTATAGACTTATGTGATAGCCTGGTGAAATCATATTGAAAAACATTTTGCACAAATGAAAACAATTTCAAAAACAAGTACAAAGTTAAATATGAATTTTATTCACTTTTTAATGCATCATTTTTAGAACATTGGAGCAAAAATAGACACAAAATTTGGAAATTTTAAGCACCTAGCAATATCATCCATGAGTGGATTATTAAAGAAACATTTTAATCCATCGGGACAAGGACTTCACAAATCCTGTAAAAGTGTCCTGAGATATCTAGTACCAAGTCATTATCAGCAGAGTGACGTAGGGATGTCATGGATCGGACTTGTTTAGCCTGCACATCTAACAGGTGCTTGATTGGTCTGAGATCTGGAAAGTTTGGAGGCCAAGTCAACACCTTGAACTCTGACAAATCCCTTAAACATACCTCAACAAATCTCCAGTGTGACAGGTGCCTTATCCTTCAGGCCACTGTCATCAGGCAAGGTGAAAGTGTCATTGGGGTGTCATGAAGGTATACTTGGTCTGCAGCAATGTTTTTTCTAGGCAGTATAATTCACAGCCCCTAACCCTACCCCCTAAACCTTAACCCTACCTGAATCCTAAACCCTAACCCTAGGTGTCATTAGGGTGTCGTGAAAGTGTACCTGGTCTTCAACAGTGTTTTTCTGGGCAGTAAAAGTCACAGCCCCTAACCCTAAACCCTTAATCCTAACCCAACCCTAACTCCACCATAACCCTAAACCCTAACCCTAGCATAACCCTAACCTAACCGTAGGTGTCATTATGAAGGTATACTTGGTCTGCAACAATGGTTTTCTAGGCAGTAAAAGTCACAGCCCCTAACCCTACCGTAAACCCTAATCCAACCCTAAACCGTAACCCTAACCTTAAACCCTAGCCCTATCATAACCCTAAACCCTAACCCTACCATAACCCTAACCTAACCCTCGGTGTCATTATGGCGTCATGAAGGTATACTTGGTCTGCAGTAAAAGTCACAGCCCTTAACCCTACCCCAAACCCTAATCCAACCCTTAACCATAACCCTAACCCTAGCCTAACCCTAAACCCTAACCCTAGGTGTCATTAAGGTGTACTTTTCTAGGCAGTAAAAAGCACAGCCTCTAACCCTACTCTTACCTAATTAATAAATGAATACAGTGCTACATAAAACATTTTTAAACGTTACATTTAGTTACAGTGGTACATTTCCTTACATTTTGCAATAAATTATTTAATACTGTTGTCTTAAATTGTCTTAAATTATTCTTGCTTTTATTATCAGACCGACTGAGCTCAATCAAATTCTGATCTCCTGGCTGAAAGAGATACACCAGAAAGAAAAAATCTTCATCTCTCCAAAGCTGTAAACTGTTTAATACAGGTTATTCAAGAGAACATATTCTTCTTGTGTTTTTTTCTCTGCATTCTCAATAATACAGTACTGTAAATCAGCAACGAGTCTTTATTAAAACCTGATTTTACAAAGAAACAACCATGTTGATGTGTGCGTTTGTAATAAACACCTTCACTAGTGTGTACACAAAACAGCACTAGGGAGTTTCACAAGGCACATCCCTGATAATCTCGTCAATATTAATCCATTCAGGCTTCAGAGAACAGGCCACAATCAGCCCATTCAGAGCTTCCCCTGTTATCAAGATTAGAAACAAGGCACTAGCTGTCATTTCCTGAGACGTAGCTTGATTACAGCCAGTCATAGAAAGCAGTATAGTACTGGGTCTTTGATAAGGCAAGTTGATTAGTGTGACCCTGGCCTGCCTCTGTTTAATCAAGTGAGGAAATTGGGCAGAGAAGGGGCAGAGGAGGTGCTGGAAACAGTGTTCTTTGTCTACAGCATTATTAGGCAAAGTTAAATACAGTGAAGGGAAGGACTTAAATTGAAAAAAAAAAAAGAGTTGTTTGAGTTTCACAGTTGTGGTTAGCAAATCAGTAATCAGGTGCATAGTTAATATGCACAAGTGCCATAACATACTGATTAATAATATAATTTTTACTTTGAACATTTTGCCAATTTAACCCATTAAAAACCATGATCTCCATTTGTGGATCGGGTGCTTTGACTTGCCTACTGATGAGATGGGATGGGATGTAAGCGGACAGAAATAAAGTAAAAAATGTTCAGAAAAAAATGGCAGTTAATGGGTTAAGGTACTCATTTATCAAATCAGTACCCAGCTAATAGTGTCATTTGGTTTAAACCTGATCGGTACTATTGGTACCAACAAGGCACGTGAACTATTTTCCTTAGAAAAATTTAAAATATGCCCAAATTTTTGTGAGCGGTATAACATTTAACTATCACCCACCAAGCAAACAAATTGGGGTCAGTGATGGTCCTGTGGTGGTCCCTTTCTATTAATAGACAAAATGTGCTTACAGTCATAACACAGCACAAGTATACTATACTGTAAATGAACCTAAGAAAATGCCTACTGATTTTATTGCAAAGTAGAAATGTCAACAAATAAAATACAATCCCATTAATTAGGCAGGGCTGTGGTGTGACAGCATTTAAGGTACTGGAATGGGATTAGGTGCCAAGCTGCCATCAGGGTTTGTAAGTAATAAATGAGTTGGGAGGTGTTTAGGTTTTATTAAGGGCTAAAGATTTAGGGAGATTCGGGAATCAAAATTATACATATAAAAATTATGTCGAGTATTGTACAAAAGTCTTAGGACACAATTGGATTTGCTGTTTTATGGTATAATGACTGTATATAACATATTGCATTGACAACCGAACCTGAAAATTCTAACTAGGTTTTGTCATCCCATAATACTCTAGTGATCTTGATTCCAGCTGTCTGAGATTTAGTTCATCCTGTTCCCCTTTTTTTTAAAAAAAGGCTTCTTGGTTGCTACTCTTCCAAAAAGACCATTCCTAATCCAGTTTCCTGTAGAAGGGGAATTCTGATAAAGCTGCCAAATACTGCTATTGCTCTTGTGTAAGGAGAGATCACAATAAATACTTGCCACTGTAGCCTATAAAAGCGTATTTTAGACTGTGAATACACTACTCACAAAAATTAGGGAAATATCCCCTAATTAAATTAATTCATTAATTTATTATCTTCCCCTTAATCCACACGGGGTCACGGGCCAGCCGGTGCTCACCTGGCAACTCTGGGCGCAAGGGCAGGAACAACCCTAGACAGGACGCCAATCCATCGTAGGGTGCCCCTAATGAAATATGCCCTAATATTTGTGAGCAGCGTATTTGATCATTGTACAACTGCTGAAACATTATGGATATATCTATTTTAATGATGACCTAATACTTTTGCGCATTGCTTTACACAGAAAGAGGCCTGCTGCTATGTGATTTTATGTGTTTTAAATGTTAATTAAACCATCTGAACGTAAATGAAATAGCTTAGCCTTCAGCATGAATACTTAGTACTTTTTTAACATTTTAAAAACTTTCTTAAAATTGCTTCTACTCCAGGCTCTTTACATCAACATTTCTTATAGACACTGGTGTAATGAGTAATGTGTTATCTTACCGAATGGTATGCTACACAAGCCACCTGATGTTGTGTAGTGCCGCTGCTGATGTGTGTAACTCAAAGTGTTGTCGGCAGAAGCTGTGTCACCAGCTCTCTTCAGGGGTAGGTAGGTAGGAAGTCACTACCTGTCATGAGATGATGTCACATACAAACTACTAGCATTTTCATTTAGTTGTTAACAATTATTTCATGTCCTATTATTCCATGTAGAAAAAAATATTTTAGTAAGATATTTACACAGAACTACAGTTGCCTTACATGGGCCAGTAAAGAAAACGTGAATAACAGAATATTAATTTCATTTGCTGCTGCTGATGCATTCAACGTTGCATGTTCATTCCAAAAGGACAAACACAAAGTAAGTGTACCTATTAATAATAAGTCAAGAGGAAACGATATCAATTCCCAGATCTTACACTTCAGATTTATTTCCAGCAGACCTCGATATTAAATACCATACCAATACAAAGCTGTTAAGACATCTACATGAAGCTTTGCTGCTGCCAAACAATGCCCTGCGTGATACTCCATTACTCAGCCAGACAAGGTGAGAAAAGGATCTTACCATCTGCATTCCCTTGATATCATTCCTGTTATGTTTTACATGTAATTCAAATGTGTTTCGGCTACCCAGAACACGAAGAGTGACAAAACTCTTAAAGGAAGCAGCCAGATGAGGATTTGATAACAAAAATATTAACAAATTGCTTTTTACAGCTCAAAATTGCATCTTGAATACACTGAAGAAATTGGAAGGTCAAAACCAAATCCGTACATCCTTTCCCCTGAACTGTGAAAATATGTTCTTG
This sequence comes from Parotocinclus spilosoma, assembly GCA_033117975.1. NCBI lineage: Eukaryota > Metazoa > Chordata > Actinopteri > Siluriformes > Loricariidae > Parotocinclus > Parotocinclus spilosoma. Next base: position 7,976 of record JAVSBV010133950.1, on the reverse strand, counting down.
CTTTGTTTCCCCCTGCTAATAAAAATAAATAATAAATGAAATATTCCCATTTTTGTGAGCAGTTTATATGATATGTACATATAATATCTAAACAGGACGTGCACTAATTTAGTTAACTAGTACTACAGTGGCAGCACGGTGGCTCGGTGGGTAGCACTGCTGCTTCACGGCAAGAAGGTCCCGGGTTCAATCCCAGGGTGAAGCGTTCTGGGTCCTCCCTGTGTCTGCATGGGTTTTCTCCAGGTACTCCGGTTTCCTCCCATAGTCCAAAGACATGCGTGTTAGGTTAATTGGTGCCTTTAAAACATGGCCCTTATTGTGTGACTGTAACTGTGTGTTCCCTACGATGGATTGGTGCCCTGTATAGGGTTGTTCCTGCCCTCACGCCCAGAGTTGCCGGGTGGGCGCTGGCTGACCCGCGACCCCGTGTAGATTAAGCTGAAGATAATGAATAAATAGTAATACAGTTTATATCCTGTTTCTCCCCACGTAACTCTCTTTTTCCTTATATACTTTTTCACATGTATATAGATGCCATTTGTTTTGGTAAGAAAGTGCTGCAGGGAATAACCCTGTTTAAGTTGGCTTTTTAGCCACCTGAGCCAAAAGGATCCTCTAGCTAAATGATCAACAGGTGAGGGTGGTATTTTTTAACATGTAGCAAGTCATCCACTTATATTTAATTAACCATTATTTAACTGGAATGCACAAGTCTAATACTGGTCTGATACTGGCCTTATCTGATAAACTGATAGGAGTGACATGGTGGCACAGTGGTCTCACAGCTCCAGTGAACTCATGCATTTTCTCCCCAAATGTATGGATAACTTACCCTGGGTATCAGCACATCTTTGTTTCAGTGGGTTTTAGTGGCAGCTCTAAAGGTCCTGGTAAGGGGGCGATTCTTAAGTTGTACCTCCTAGTTAGTCCCCTGACCCGCTACAACCCTGAGTTATTTCCTACAGAACAAATTGGATTTAAAATAACGTAGCGTAAATAAAGTAGCACATTTATACTTTGAGTTTTCTATATACGGTATGTTAAATGTAAGAAATAGTTATTGGGAAACCATTTCGGACACAGCTTATAAATAACTGATACCTCACATGGAGTTCAAATAAATTCAGTTAAAGGTATATAAAAGGTTATGAATGCATTTATTAACTGCATTGCAAAAATGTGTATTTTTCAGATTTATTTGGAACCAAATTTCTAGCCAAATGAAAATGTAATGTTAACAATTTAAGATATGGGTATGGCAAAACTGGATTTAGTCTCAGTTACTAATACAAATGACTGGAATAAGCAAGTTTCTCATTTCTTGTGTGTCATTGATGGACTGTTTTTTTATGCACACTCTTTTTTTGTGACTGATTGGCATATGATAAAGCTAGCATGATGAGAAGACTTGTCTTTGGGATTATGCTGTATATTGATCTAAAGAGTAGTGCTTTGTGAAGTGACACACTTAATAAAGTAAGACAGCTGCAATAATGAAGGTTCATTAGAGGTGAGGGCTCATAAATGCACTGGCACTGTGACTGTCTGAACCAATTAACTTTCATAAATTGCAACATGGCAATGAGATTTAACATAGTTAGGAAATATATGCAAACGATTACAAAGTGCCTGTTTAGCTTGAATGACTGTTCAAATAGAATAATCAGTATATAGAGCATTGATCATGCATTTTACATCTGCAGTCATAATAAGACAAAGCTCAAATGCTTATTTATTTACTGAACTTGTTGATTAGTTATTGACAGTCCAGTTGGGAACAGTATATTCAAACTTGCAATTAATAACTGGTGAAACCCCCTTTAGGAGCAGCAAAGGAATTCATGTTGTGAATAGACTAAGGAAGATCAGATTTTAGTACGCAGATTAAATTAAAGTAAATAAGCTTTCTTTATTTTAGTGATATTGTATGCGTTTGTCCAAAACCTCTGAAAATAAATTCCAGAGAAATAGAAGAATGTTCACTCAGTTTTTTTGTTATGGGTTTCCCAGAAATCAATGACAATATCTGTTGCAGAGGTCAAAACACAGACAGAAAGGGATAGCATGGATAAATCTATAATAAAGGTCCAAAATGGGCAATGAGAGGTCAAAGCTGGTAAATACATGACAAGACTGTGAATGACAGGAAACAAGAAAACAAGGCAATGAACTATATTCAACAAACAAGGATTCAGTTAACAGAAATAAGACCTGATCAAACAAATAAGGTATTAGGAATAAAAAAATGCAAACAATGATTGATTAAGGTCATAACTTGAAACAATGAATTCAGATGGAGAGAAACTTGAGTCTGCACAAACAATTGTAATGCACACTCCAAGTCACCAGATGGCACCATCACATTAATGGCCAGACAGTCTAGGTTACTCAACTTGGGTAGAAAGGGTTTAAAACAACCAGGAGCAGAAGCAGGGGAAGCTACCAGCATGTGTCTGAATGAATTTGATCATCTAATGGTTAAGGACTATGGGTTCAAACCCCACCTCTGCCAGGCTGCCACTGTTGGGTTCTTAAGCAGGACCCACAATTGGTCGGATTGTAAGACTGTATCAGTTGTAAGTTGCTCTGGATAAAAGCTAAATGACATTAAATTAAATGTAAGGGAAGCCTGAGACTGTCACCAGGGTATAGGCAAAGCCTGAGGTTGACCATGAAGATGATTTTGACATCACTTAGGGCTCACAAATTAACAGCACAGAGAAAGTGGAGTCTATGACTGAAAGCAAGGAAGGGGCAGAGATAAGATTGGCAAACGAGAAGAAAGACAGCCTGGTATTGACATCATGGAATGAGCAAAGTGTGGGCTCACCAGCTGGATGTAAAAGAGCCTGAGACTAACATCATGGAAGGTGCAGAGGCGATGTTTGGTACCAGAAAGAAACCAGAGCCTGTGGCTGACACCTAGGAGGAAGTAAAGACTGACTATGGGTAAGAAGTACAGTTTAAGAATAACATTAAGGAAGAAGCACAGACTGACACTGAAATCCAGGGAAGGAGCAAAGGGTGAAACTGGCCATGGGGAGTGAGCCGAGGCTGAGATTGATTTACAGGAAGAAGCAGCGAGTGAGATTGGAATCAGGGAAGCAGAACTGAGTCTGGGATTGGCAATGGGGAAGGATCAAAATGAAAATGTCCACAATAAAGAAGCATAGTTTTGGGGACTTATTCCAGGGAATAGGAGTCTGAGATTGACCAAAAAGAAAGAGAAAGTTTGAGATTAATACTGTGAAAGAAACTAAGCCTGACACTAACTCTGAGGAAGGATTTATCATAGGGAAGGAGCATAGCCTCAGACTGACACCAGGAAAGGAGGAGAGCCAGAGCCTGAGGCAAGGACAGTGCTGACAAAGACCAGGGGATTACCTAACACACTTATTCAGGAAGTATTCAAAGCTGCAACTAAGGCAGTAAAAAGTAAGCTTCAGGGTCTGAACATTACTCTGGGGTTGAAATGAACATATCAGAGATTGAGCAGAATGTAATCTTAATGATGCGATTTTAAACAGAGAACAGATCACTTGGTCTGAGACTGACATGGGAATATTGCATGTATTGGACTGACACAAGAGCGTGACACTGAATTAGAGGCAGGGATTGAGACTGACAAAGGGTTGGATATGAGCAGAAGCAGGGGAAGCTACTGAACCTGACATGTGATCAGACACACACTGAGAAAAGAGCCCTAAGCAGGAGCAGAACCCAAAGTTCAGACAAGTACAGAGACTGAGCAAGATGCTGAAGTTGGAACAACAGCAAACTACTAAGCCAATTGTGATACTGGCCCATGTCTTGTTTGAACACAAATGAATGGAGGACATCTACATTCTGAAATACTCCCAATCAAGGGGTTTCTGGGGAAACCAAGAAGTATACAAAAATACCAGTACGGTATTTTAAGGAAATCAGGCCAAATGTTACCTTAAATCTCCTATGACTTATTAGTCAAGACACATCACTAACCAGAGAGATCAACTATTAATTACACTTGGAATGTCACTCTTCCAAATCCTTGTTATAGTTAAGGTGTTCATTATGTGCCATTTAGAAGAGCTTGATTCCAGCCTCAGCAGAAAGGTACATGACCAGTCCTGAGTGCTTTCATTAGTTTCACCCCCAACATGAGGTGGAATACAGAATGAATTCCAACATATGGATCCAGATAATGCATGGGCAAGCTGTTTCTTCTGAAGTCCTTCTTCAGCCACAATATAGAAATGATATAGTAGTGTGTTAATGCATTAATCATCTCACCTAGACATCCTGAGCCTCCCACTGCATGAGAACTCTGTTACAGACCAAATAAATCTGTTTTAGTCCTTCAAAACTTTATTTACAACAATAAACATCTCATGTCTTACAAACTTTACTGCTTAATATGTTTAAGGGTGGCACATTAACAACATTTAGCAGATGCCCTTATCCAGAGTGACAGCTCATACAGTCTTACAATTCAATGCTGGGTTAAGGGCCTTGCTTAAGGACCCAACTGTGGCAGCAGTGGGATTTGAAGCCTGGACCATCATGTCCAAAGTCCAGTACCTTAACCGCTAGGCTACCTCACAGATCCAAAGATCCCTGTTTCCTAACATCAGACTCTGACTGTGTAGAGTTTGATTGCTCTCTCTGTGTCTGTTGGGGTTTAATGTGTTTTTTTCCTCACATCCCAGAGATATGCGTTAGGTTGGCGTGGTATGAATGTGACTAGTATCGGCATAACCGTCCAGTCATGTATTGGCATCAATGCCGAATGCAATGTTATTTAAATAAAGCCTACAGCTTGATATCCTTTAATTTTGCATGGGCAACATGGACTAAGGGTCCTTAGTCCTGCATTTTGGAGATTTTTTTCTTGTCAATTATACCTCTGGTGACTCCTGTAGATGAATGTAATGTGGTGGACACAGGTGGCAATTTTAGTAAACCATCTCCATCATTCCTAGTGTTAAGAGTTCATTTTATTTGGTGTTCAAGTAGTGCAGCGGTCCAATAGGCTAGCGCAGTACTGATAAGAACTGAGAAGTGACTTAATTTCACACATTTCACACAGGTAAAACTGGTAAACGGACACGTTGAGCTGCTTAGTCTGTTCCTCTATGCAGACAGGAATACCAAACAGGATTACCCATAATATGCTAATATAATCGAATATAACAAGAAGGCGGACCAAGTGTACAAATAAGATGTCCTTCTTCCAAACATTTGCCACCTTGTCGTACTCTATGAGAAAAATAAAACTGGCTCTGACTGAAAGCTTTAAAATCTTGGAATGATGCTGGGGCATTATGGGAATTGTAGTATCTGTATTGTATTTGCATGATGTGTTCTGTAGTTCTGTAGCTCAGCAATCCAGAATAAAACAGACTTTTAAGTGCTGCAATATTAGTGGATGTGATGACACCCCTGGACCTGACATACGTATGGTAATTAGCTATCAATCGTTACTGTGGGCTAAGGCTTTCCTTTTGATTGCAGATTTGAAAAACTCCGTTGATAAATGACTTATTCTCTTCAACCCGCCATGTGATGGCAGAGAACATTGTTTTGGGAGTAACTTGCTTTTAAACTGCATTATTTAGATTCATGCAGGTACAAACACATTTTAGACTAGTGTTTTGTCTGTAACTTCTTGCAGACTAAACTGTGGGAAATGTATCTGTACATATCACTCTGATTTGAAGTGTTAGCTTTGTCTAAATTACTCTTTATATTATGTGTTCATTATTTTATTTACCCCAAGGCATATGAAAATTAAATAACATTCCAGTTAGGTGCTGCCTAATGTTCTCTGGCAGTTGCAATTGTTATAGAGTAATAATTCAGTCAGGAGACAATAGGTTTTGCAAATCTCTGCTGATTATTAAAAGTTTAATTTACAGCAGTTCAATTTTGTTTAATACAATGAAAATATTTACATATCTCTGCTTCTTATAAAACAGACAAATAAGTAATAAAACTGTTAATACAGAAATAAAAACACAATGTACTGTTTTATTATGAGACAATACGCCTATGTGTGTGTGTTATTTTAAGCTATTGTGGGGAAAAAAAACACAGAAAGATCTGACACAGCTACAATCCACAATGATTGTGACCTTAATAATAATAATAATAAGTATCTAAAATAATGAATCCTAATACAGCCTAATTAGGGGATTTGGGGATTTATGTGTTTGGATGGAAAATAATTGCTGTTCTTAGAAAATGTAATGCATGTATTTATTAATATTTTCAAGGGAACAAAGCCATGATATTAGCACTAACCTCAGTTCATGATGTGAATTTGAATACAATTACATATTTCACAAGGAATGCTCTTCAAAAACAACCTGTCCTCTATTACTGCATGTCTCGTTCCTGCCCTCAAGTGGAGATGTGGAGGTTTGTTTACAGGTGTTTCTTCTCAAATGGCTCACGCCAGGTTTGGACAATCATTGCATAGACCTTCTCAATCTGAAAGCAAGATGAGAAAAGAATTTAAGAATAACATTGAATACATTAATAAACACCAGACGGAACGATATTCAATGTGCAGGCGATTCATTTTCAATGGAAGGTCTGAAAATGAATGGTATCTTACCATACAATGTAAAACGTCCAATTACTATACGAACCATTCTACCCAACTGATTCAAAATCAAAGTTGAAAGCATTATGAATTTGTAGAGGGTTTTTTTTACCCAGAGTCTCAATTCACATTTATGTAGTACCAACTATAAAGCTGATTTATTTAATAAATGTTACTAGGTGGAGCCATGGGGAACAGGGATGCATCTCACCTCACCTAGGCTTGCTCAATTTGGAATAAGCATTTTAAGATAGTATAATATTGTAAAGCTGCTTTGAGACAATGCACCATTGTAAAAGTGCAATATAAATACATTTGACTTGACTTGACCTTCTGGTCTAAAAAGCAGGGGTGTGGCTAAACAAAGGCTATGGATCGAAAGTCCATGTTTGTACTCACAGTTTTAGTTCATTTACAGTTAATGTTGTGCTTGGTGTTCTAGAGGGGTAGTGGCCATAAGATGAATAATAATTTGAATGACTTGACTTGAGACTTGCTTGACTTATAGCAGGGACTTGACTTGACTTGCTTGAATTTTTCCACAGTGACTAGGGACTTGCTTGAGACTTGAAGCTTAAGACTTGAGACTTGCTTATGACTCACGCATGTGTGACTTACTCCCACCTTTGCTGGACACCACCCACGGACATGGAAAATACTAGCTGAATGATGCGCTACCAGATAAATGGCAACACCAAGACTTAAACTTGTGTCACTACAGTGGGGCTAGTGAATTGGCACTGTGCACTCACATCCCAAAGTGGAACCACTTTGGTCACTACCACAGAGGGTCCACAGCAAAAGTGCAGTCTAGATAGGTTGGCTGGGTGTTCCTTACTACACCACAGGACCACATAACATTACTATTTAAAGCGCAGCCCTGGGCTCAAAACCCATGTTTGTTTGTACTAACTGCTATTTCCTAACTGCTGGTTGTTGTGTAATTATTAATGAAACAATACAATTTCCTGAGAGGCAGTTAATGCTTACATCTATAATTTCAGGTACTTTTTTTACTTTTTTACTGTTGTAATTCTGTTTAGTTACTTCTGTTTATGTTTGTTGTATGTATTTACTAGTCTATGTATTTATTGCTCTCTTGACCTAATATTAATTGCTCCATGTTCAGGGATGTTCTTGCCTTAAGTACCCCTGGCTAGGTACCGTCTTTCCCATGATTGAGCAAATAAGAAAATAAATGAATTAATTTATTGCTGTGATGCATTTAACAAAGTTTTGTTATACATACATATGAATAACGAAAGTTACGCATGTAACTACGGTTCTATGAATCCCGAATGACCGCCAGAGGTCGGTGCTTAAGCACTGAATGTTCCCTTCGCGCATGCGTAGTTCGAGCTGTTATATCAACAGAGTCACGGCTGTGACC